>JAOUQV010313789.1:2307-13116 GCA_028565295.1 Aspidoras spilotus
GAGTTTAAGCAATTATACATTATATCATTGCACATGTCTAATTATATTTCAGGTAAAACCAACATTATTAAAGATCAGCACTAATCTGGGATTTTGAACAAATGTGTTTAATCACGAATTATGCTCAACATAATTCACAAGAAACAAAACATTCAATGCACATTTTGAGACCCAAATGAGCAATCCTATTTAATTCAGCAGTGTAATGTCTGACTTGAGGACAGAATACTAATGGGTTTGTAGATAATGGTGAAGAAAATGACTACAGACAAATAGCTATAGACAAGCATATTCTTGATAAGAGGTTGGTAATCAGAATGCATAAGACTTTTCTAAAAAGGGTGCATGTGTGTTAAAATATAATTATATTTGATATGGACCAGTAATGTTAATTATTTAATCTTTACCAAGAGATACACAGGCTTTTTCCATGTATGCGTAGTTCCGTAGTAATAAAGCCAACAGTGTGACAGACTCAGTGCCAGTGAGATAATACTGAGGCTCATGGGGATTTGAAGTGAGATTCGGTTTTCATTTTAACACCAATCCTGTCTAATCTCCTGCATATCGTTATGTTCTAAATGCCTTTAAAGCTGTACAGATTGATAGTCCCTCATCTATCAAACCTCATTCCAGTGTTGCTCACTTTTGATACTGATCATGTTTTGGAGATCCAATAATGTGTTTTCTCTAACTCTTTTCTTCTAACTCTAGAAGAAGTTTTAATGAAACTATAATTTATGTGCATAAATAATGCTTCTTGGACAGTCCACTTGTCATTGGTCATTGTTTGGACAAAAACAAAGTCAAAATCTAAGTTTGATGAATTAGCTAATTAAAATCTAATAGCAAATTCTAAATGACTGATATACACTTGACTGAATGCTTGAGCACACTCCAGTTTCAAGCATTTACTGCAAATATTTTATGTCTCCCATTTAGTTCTGTAGCTATATTCCAGTTAAATATATCTGTTGCAGAAACACTGAAACAAAGACAGAACATTCAGCTCTTTGAACAGTTTCTTATTTGGCTAATACTCTGCGATTATTATAAGCCATATGCCCCAGCAGCCATCATGTCATCAGTTACATGCCATGGACTAGGTTTCACCTGTTTCTTGTCAATTTATAATGCATCTGCATTTAGTCATTTTTGTTGTCTCTGTGTTAATTGTTGTGCTTAAAACATAGTTTATTGTAATTTCTAGTAATTATTATTACTATTAGGATTTATTTGACTCAAACTGCTTGACATACATTTTTATACATTGACGGAATGTTCAGGATTTGAGTTTTAGCTGCCATAAATTCAGTTATAACTGTTACTTACACTAACACACGCAAAGCAGTCATTAGCAACACCCTAGTCAACATAGCTCATAAAGCAAGCACATGTGGGGCAAACATACTGAGGCATAGAAACACACATGGACAAACATACAAAATAACAAACATACACATGGGCAAAACACAATCTTAAATACCACAATATTAAATGTCCCAGATGATAATTTATCTTGCTGCTGATTTATCCATTGTACAAATGTATTAAGTTTTGATATTGAATTATATTTAATTAAGAGCAAACTTACTTTTATTTTATGGTTTATTGACACAAGCATCTAAAACAAGGCTCATGATTGAACCTAAAATATACACTTGATGAGTAATTTATTATCAGACTATAATCCTGAAAGGCCTTAGTTGCTCCGAAAAACCTTTTCAATTCTTTGTGGCTTGAGTTTCGTGAGATTCTGGTCAATGTTGACATGACAGCCTTATGCAACATTTGCTGAATTTTTAGAGCACTTTACTCATCTATTACATCTCAAAATTAAACTATTGGAAAACTGACATCTTTGTGATGTTAAGGAAACCAGGTTTAGATGACATTTTTTATGTTACATTGTGCATTATTATGCTGCAAATAGACATTATAAGATTAAATTGTCGCAATGAAGAGATGCATAATGCCACCACTAATATTTAAATAGTCTGTGATTTCCAAGTGATGCTCGAATGGTTAGCTGGACAAGTGACACAAGGCACAGTGCATCCATAGATTAAGTTCAGTTCGCAACTAATTCGCCTTGCCATCTGTGTGCCTTAGTATCAATATTAAGTATTAATTCATCATTCCAGATTCATTTTGCCATTTTTAACTGTCTATATTTGATTACACTGTTGCATTAGCTTCCTGTTATTTCAGAATAATTTGCTGTTGTAACCCATCTGCCCCAGGTACAAACTGCTTTTTTACAACACAATTGTACAAAGTCATTGTGTGCGACACTCTTTCTTTTCTGTCAGCTTGAACTAGTCTATCATTCATCATGTACTTTTCACATCATTTCCATTCACAGAACTCCCTATGTTTTTTTGTTTATTGCACAATTCTGAGTAAAGTCTAGGAAGCGCTGTACATCCCAGGTGATCAGCATAATCAAGTCAGCGGCACAAACAATCATGTTCTAGTTAAAATCACTCGGTTTACATTGTTAATCCTTATTCTGATAGTTGATGTAAACATTATCTTATTCTGATAGTTGATGTAAACATTATCTTATTCTGATAGTTGATGTAAACATAACATTACATTGCTGCTGTATAGTCATGATTATATACTCTGTATTGCTGAAAGCTCTTTGGCTGATTAGATAATTACATAAAAGTGTGTATATATGGGTCTTGTATGAATGTACAACACAATTTCATGGATATATTGCTCTCTAATGTGGTCTTAATTCCATTCTTGATATTTTAGAAAAATATCTTAATATTACCTTTATAACTGTCGACATTTTCAGAGTCATCTGTTGGATTTGGAAGGTTAACAGTTGTGGAAAATTTCAGTTTATAGCAGTTTTCAATTATCTTTATAATTTATGACCTATTTGATTTACTACAAAATTACTGTCGGATGCATGTTGCCACAAATGACATTTCAGCTCTTTGCTTTACTGGCAGCTTTATTGTGAGTAATGAATCAGGCTGAATGTGTGTTCTTTGTGTTTTTAAACAGGACAGTTAAAACCATCTATTGCAGCTCAGAGAACAGAAGTGGGTCAGGATCACAACAAACATGGCATAAAAATTGGTGGAAGACACACATAATGAAGAAGTGGTTCTTCTGCTTTCTGGCTGATGTTTTGGTAACTTTTGAATGTTTGTGGTGCTTTCACACTCATGAGATGTCTCTACAACCCACACAAGTGGCTCAGGTAGTGCAGCTCATCCAGGATGGCACATCAATGAGGGTTGTGGCAATAAGGTTTGCTGTGTCTGTCAGCGTAGTGTCCAGAGGCTGAAGGCGCTACCAGGAGACAGGCCAGTACACCAGGAGATGTGGAGGAGGCTGTAGGAGGGCAACAACCCAGCAGCAGGACCGCTACCTCCACCTTTGTGCATGGAGGAACAGGAGAAGCACTGCCAGAGCCCTGCAAAATGACCTTTAGCAGGCCACAAATGTTCATATGTCTGCACAAACGGTTAGAAACCGACTCCATGAGGATAGTATGAGGGCCCGGCGTCCACAGATGGGGTTGTGCTCACAGCCCAACACCGTGCAGGACACTTGGCATTTGCCAGAGAACACCAGGATTGGCAATTTCGTCACTGGCGCCAGGTGCTCTTCACAGATCAAAGCAGATTCACGCTGAGCACATGTGACAGTTGTGACAGAGTCTGGAGATGCCGTGGAGAGTGATCTGCTGCCTGCAACATCCTTTCACATGACCGGTTTGGCAGTGAGTCAGTAATGGTGTGGGGTTGCATTTTTTTGGAGAGCCGCACAGCCCTCCATGTGTTCACCAGACGTAGCCGGACTGCCATTAGGTACCAAGATGAGATCCTCAGACCCCTTGTAAGACCATATGCTGGTGCGGTTGGCCCTGGGTTCCTCCTAATGCAGGACAATGTGGCTGGAGTGTGTCGTCAGTTCCTTTAAGATGAAGGCATTGAAGCTATGACCTGGCCCGCCCGTTCCCCAGACCTGAATCCGATTGAGCACATCTGGGACATCATGTCTCACTCCATCCACCAACGTCACGTTGCCCCACAGACTGTCCAGGAGTTGGCAGATGCTTAAGTCCAGGTCTGGGATCTCTCAGGAGCATGCCCCGGTCTTGTAGGGAGGTCATACAGGCACAAGGAGGCCACACAGCAGTATATATATATATATATATATATATATAAATATATAACTAAATAAAAAATATCTGATGTTGCTTTTTGTATAGGAAATGCTTTAAGAGAATCTGTCACACACACACACAGTCAGACTCACAAAACACACTCACACACCCCTTACCTTGTTCATCCCACTAATAAGCACTCACACAGCATACAAACAAACTAAACTAAATTAAACAAACTACCTACACACAACCATTCACACAACACATATCTCAACTAACAAAACACATTACAACATATTAAATAAAACATGAACATGGATTACGGCCCAGCGCACTGCCTTCTGAAACCTCCAGTCACGCCCACACCTCTAATCCCAGTGACGGATGTCACAATATTTATTCATATCTGGTACATATCTTTTAGGTTAACTGTATGATGAATTTTTATTATATGCTATGCTGATGTTTGCGAATTTACATATGTCATTCTGTCCTTATTTTTTTGCAAAATGCATTTCTATTTTTTTATTTCAGTTTATTATTTAATTTACTTAATTCATTAATTTTTTTCTATTATTACTGGCATTACCTATGCTAAGGAGGAAATGTTCTCAGTGTTGTCTAATGCATAATTGATTCCAATTACCGATAATTCCCTTGGGCAAGGCACCTAACCCCTAGTTGCTCCCCGGGCGCTGTGCTGGCTGTTTACTGATCCGGGCACGTGTGCTCACTTCACCTGTGTGTGTTTCACTGCACGGATGGGTTAAATGCAGAGGACCAATTCCGCTGTGTGCAAAACATAGTGGCAAAATGTATCACTTTCACTTAAATGCACACATTGCCTTTTTTTTGTGAGATGAAATGAACACATTTTCTGACACATGCACAGACCCACCGTGAATTGACTTTTATATACTTGACCATTCATTCATTTTCTATACCCGCTAAATCCTAGTTTTAGCGTTACGGGGAAGCCGTGCCCACATGGCAACTCTGCCCGCGAGGGCATAAAGAACCCTAAACAGGGCTCCAATCCATCATAGGGAAACCATTCACACACTAACAGGCAATGATTGATCTATCATGCTTGCCTTTGGAATGCGGGAGGAAACCAAAGACACACACACGAGTGGATGAGACTAAGGATGGTTATAACAAAAAGTCTGTAAAAGTTATTTGTTTAACTTGAAACACATTTACCTATAATATGAGTGAATTTGTTTTTATTATGTAACATTCCCTCCTGATTATATATTATTTATTTATTTCCATTTCTTTACACATACACACACTTTATACCAGTATCATTTCATTCTCTTATTTGTTTCTTTCTCTTATATACACACACAGAAATCTAATTTGTGTCACAATTGTTTTTACCCTGAGAGTCCTAGTCCATTGAATCTCTGTCCAAGCCCTTTTTAGGTAGCCTAGTAGAACACTGATATTGGTCCAAACTTGTAGAGTAACTAATACTAATCTTATGGTTGTTAAATTCTGTTAGATGTGGTTATAATGATATATAATTATTTTTTTACAGAGTGTTAGTTGGGGTGTAGCCACTACATTCATTCGTTTTTACGGGCGCTACACTTGCACACAGAGAAATTGGCCCACCACATTTAACCCATCCATTCAAAGAAACACACATATATACACAAACGTGAGGTGAGCACACCTGCCTGGTGCAACTGGTGTTTAGCTACCCTGCCCAAGGGCACTTTAGCTATATAATGGCTTAGCAGTACCGTTAATCAAACCCGAGGACCTTCTGGTCGCAAGGCCAGTTCCTTAACCTGCACTCACACAGTACAAAGAAATGCACGGTAGGCACAATAAATTGATTCCAAAAAATTTGGGACAAAGAACAAACTGTAAATAAACATGGAATGCAATAATTTACAAATGTCAAAAACTGATATTGTATTCACAAAAGAACATAGATAACATATCAATCGGAAGTGAGACATTTCGATATTTCCTGCCAAATGTAGTTTCATTTGCAAGACATTTAAAAAAAAGTTAAAGGTACAAAAAAGGAACAGCTGGAAGACCAATTGGCAATAGGTCATTAACATGACTGGTTATTAAAAGAGCATCTTAGAGTGGCAGCGGCTCCTAGAAGTATAGATGGGAGGAGTATCACTAATCCCCCTCATTCTGTGATATCAGAAAGGAGTTTAACGGCATAAAATTGCAAAGAGAGAAGGAGACCTACCTAAATAAGATTTAGAAGCGCAGAAGCGCCAATCTGAGCCAATGCTTATTTAAAATGGACTGTGGCAAAGTATAAAACTGTTCTGTGGTCAAAAGAATCAAAATTTGGAGTTCTTTATTGTAATCAGAGACACCGTGTCATTTGGACTAAAGAGAAGAAGGACGACCCAAGTTGTTATTAGCACTCAGTTTAGAAGCCTGCATCCCTGATGGTGTGGGGTTGCATATGTACGTGTGGCTTATACAGATTCTAAAGCAACATACGCTCCCATCCAAACAACGTCTCTTTAAAGAAAGACCTTGCATTTTCCAACATGACAATTCCTAACCACATCAATTACAGCATCATGGCTGCATAGAAGAAGGTTCTGGGTACTGAACTGATCAGCCTGCAGTCCAGATAGAAAACATTTAGTCCATCATAAAACAAAAGATACTACAAAAAAGACCTAAGATAGTTGAGCAACAGAATCCTACATTAGACAAGTATGGGCTAACATTCCTATCCCTCAAATTGAGCAACTTGAGCAACTCTGTTTAGTCCCCAGATGTTAACACACTGTTGTAAAAAAAAAAGCATAGAGGATGTCTCACTTTAAATGATTCATTTTCTCAGTTTAAACACATGATATGTCATCTAAGTTCTGTTATGAATAAAATATGAAATTTTGAATTTTTCAAGATCATTGCATTCCATTTTTATTTATAATTTGTACTTTGTCTTTTTTTGGAATTGGGTTTGAATAACCTTGTGTATATGATGTAAAAATGATTAAACTTGTGTATGAGTATGATTTTTTATGTCACTGAAATGGCCATTGATGCAGAAGATGCTGACGTTAATTAATAAATAATATTTGTATATACGATATATATATAGAACTGGTGTATGTTTGTGTATATCAGCGTGTTCAATTAAGCTCCAGGTTGAGTAGTCTAATAGCTTGTGAAAAAAAGCTCTTTGTGTTGGCCTGAATGGTTTGGTAGTGGTAGTGCCTCGTGTGTCAACTTCAGCTGGATATTTGTTTATGTATACTTCACTCTTATGGTCCAACCCCCCAGTAAGAAAAGTAGCTACTGAATTTCCTAAAAGTCACTAGAAATTGCTAAACCATGCCACTGGCCAATTTGAATAATTGGATATTTGCTTGTAATTATAACTGACTCTGCAGAAAAAAAGTTAAAAATTTAATAAAAAAGCCCTAAATATGTTTAGAACATCAAATGAATTTTCACCTGTTTCTTTACACTGAAATATTATGAAAAATATAAAAATTAAGTTATACTGATATCTTTGTGTGTGATACTACTGCATTTTTCTTCACACAAATTAAAAAGCTTCATACAAATCCTTTCAATAATAAAAAAAACTTTACATTCTGCTTAATAAGCCAGTGTGGGATTAGCTCTTTGTAAGCGCAACTTATTTGCAGTCTGGATGTGGTGTTGCTATAATGATCTGAAAACTTAGTAAATATAGTAACAATGTCTCTAATTTGGTAAAACTTGTCTGCAATCAGAAACGCGCAAGTTAGTCAATTTACACATAACTTATAAGCCGATGGTGATGTGACCATCTGGGGCACTTTATCAATGATTATATGCCACCTGCCAGCTTTTGATAATCTAGGGATCATTCAGTATAAAACATTACATTATACAGATATCTGAATTTACATGAGATATACAATAACAATATTACATTTATTATTACTAGTGTAATGAGTAATATTGAATGTGGCTTTTTTCCAATAGTATCAAAAACACCCGAGACCCATATCTCTGTGGGAATACTTTGGTTGCCATGGTTCTGCCATAGGGAGGTGCCTAGTATCTGTCTACAGTCAGAAACACCGGGTGTTAGGATGACAAGCTCCTGAAATTACCTTCTTCACTGGCAAAAAAAAAACTCTGAGAAAAGCACTCTGACAGGTCATTAGTAGAGTTTCCCGATGTTCTTGTTCAATTTATATATGTTCCTGTCTGGAAAATACAGCAGAGCACAGAGACCACACCGTGCCTTCTCTACTATAGTTCTGAGGTGAAATATTTATTAATGAGCTTTCATGGACTGGTTTTAGTGAGGCTTAATTTTTTTCTATTATATTTATTATTATTTAAATAGAAACATAGGCTAAATAATTTGTCATTAATAGGATTTGTGACTCGGGAAATTGTTTAGTGTAGTACCTGTTCGTGCAGGTTGTCACCGGGTGTTCAGTATCCTTCTGCGTTTCAAAGACATGCATGATAGGTTAATTGGTGTCTGTAAAATGCCCGTGATTGTGTGAGTGCCACTGTCAATAATTAAAAATTCAGTTATGATTTCATATATCAGAATAAATAATGACCCAAAATACAGTATATCCACCCATTTTTTAACGTGCTTGTTTCTCTGCATGCCGCCATGTTGTTGTGACGATGCTCTGTAAAAGGAATTATGCTGCCCTTTGTACATTGGTACTGTAAATCTTGTGACTTCTTGTGACTATTAAATGTGATTTTTGTTTTAGGTTTCAGTTTGATTGATATAAAAGCGGTAATTAAAGGGCAATTATCAACCCGATAGGCAAGGTAAGGTATGACTGGTTTATTTTTTGCTCTTACATTCACCTACACAATAATTTTGTTAAATCTAACCTTATGACAAGTCAACAGATGCTTGCTTTTAGTGTTTTTTTTAATTTTTATTTGGGCACTCAAACAGACACAAAGTCCCTATTGTTCCCTCTTAATAATTTTGATATATAATTTTGAAAAATAACACGTCTGTGTCATCCTCCTGCAAGGCATTAGCACCTCTATCATTTTAAAGTTGAGTGCCATCTGGTGTTCTCTACTAGCCGGGTGGTCAGTCTGCTTCATAATCCACAGTAAATTCTAATTTACGATGGGATAAAGTTTTTTAGAAGCTATTCATTAATTTACAGTTTATTAATTTAGGAAAAAAATAACTTGGGGCAGCATGGCAGCGCAGTTGGTAGAGCTGCCACCTCACAGAAAGAAGGTATGAGGACAGTCAAACAGTTGGTGCGTGTGTCCTACTATGGAATGACGCCCAGCCTAGTATTAATCGTGATTTGTGACTTCTGTTTCTGGCTAGGCATCGGCTTCCTTGTGAAACTGGAAAGTTTTTGCCCAAAAGAAGCTGCTACACTTACCAGTATGAAGAATGACAGAAAGCCTAGAAATATCATGTCACGTCATCTGCCGTCATTGCTTTGGAATGGTCAGATGTACAGATGTGCTCTGTGGGATAAGAATAAGCTGACTGTGCTTCCCAATCTGTTGTCAGCTGTGGCAGCCCTTAGGAGTTGGACCCCAGTTACTATCACTCCTTGCTTTTCCCCTACAGCATACACTCTACCAACTGAAAATTTCCTTATAAATTTAAGAGGAAAAACAGGATTGCTTCAGGCATCAGTAAGAATTACTTAATAAATCTGGTCATGAAAGTTACAACACAGTGTTACAATGAACATGGTAGCAAAGTGAAGGTATTCTGCTTCTGGAGAAGAACTGTATTTATTTCTAATATATTTTAATCAACTGTAACCTCTGTCAAACGGCATGGAGGTGGAAAATTAAAGCCGAGATAAACTCGGAAAAGGCATTATGCATGAATACATTTTGCAAGCAAGCGGAAGTGATTTTTTCAGCAAGAATGATTATTTAATGTTTGTTAAACCATTTGGCGTATATTATAGAGACTAGGTAATGTAAACTTTAGGACAGAAACTAGCTAATATGCCACTAGCCATGGTCAATTTCTTTCTTAAAATTTTCCCCATTCTAAAAGATGATGCACAAATTACTAGAAGCTGCTTATTCTATCGGCAAGATAATATGCATTGCACTGCTGCTATATTGTGTAATTACATAATTGCATGAATGAGGTGGCATTGGTGTGTGAACATGTCTCAGAGCATCATGCTACTTTCTTGAGATCTTGTTTTTATAGGGTAGGTTAACATACCCAGCTAGACACGACAACATGATTCATTAGACCGGTTCAACATCCCACTGGGTTATGATCTAGTACTGATCATGTGCCTAGTATAAGAGTGTTCTTTGACTTGTTGCTACACACATATCCAACAAGCCGTGATACACTGTATGTGTTCTGACGCCTGTCTTTAACGTTTTCATGAACTACAAAAATGCTTGTGTGGAATTGGATCAGACAGATATATTTCAGCACTTACAAATCAGAGTAAGTCAACCACCTGATTATACCTGTGCATATTACAGCCTCAGATTTCTGTGCTTTGTTGACAGAAGTGGAAACTTCCCTGGATTTCTGCTTTTATACCCCATCTGCCACAAGGTTTAAAGCAGCTTTACAGAAACAAAAAACAGGATATAAAATATATTAACTCATTCATTGATTCATTTACTTCCAGTTCATCTACAAGGGGTCACTTAATACCTGGGCACAAGGTCAGGAACAA
>JAOUQV010313795.1:1519-13115 GCA_028565295.1 Aspidoras spilotus
ATTCACCCTTACTGCCTCTGTACTCACTCTTACTGCCTCTGTACTCACTCTTACTGCCTCTGGGGGCAGCATGATGGTGCAGTGGATAGTGCTGTGGCCTCACAGCAAGAGGACCCCGGGTTCAATCCCCAGGGTGGGGCGAACTTTTAATTTCTGTGTGGAGTTTGCATGTTCACACTAGGTAAATTGGAAATGCTAAATTGTCACTAACTTGTGTATTGATATGTGGCTTGTGTATGAGTTTGACCGTGTTCCTGTCATTAGAATAGACACTGCTGCTGAGGATGATGTTAGACAATAAATAAATAAATAAATAAATAAATACTGTATACTCACTTTTACTGCCTCTATAGAAACTGCTGCTGCTGCCATTTCACTCATTGCTACCTCTATACAAACTGCTGCTGCCGCTGTTCTTGTTGCTGATGCCTCTCTGCAAATTGCTGCTGCCACTTCCCTTGTTGCTTCTGTCTCTATAGATACTGCTGCTACCAGTAAAACTATTGCTGCCTCTATACAAACTGATGCTGTCACCATTTGACAACTTGACGTCTTAAAATGATCTTAAATTAACCAAAGCTATTTTCCCTCCTTCCCAACTCGCTCTGTAGAGTTTGAGAGAGATTTAGTAGTGCCCTCGGAGCTGCAGCAGGAACAGGTGGAACTGATTTGGAAAGCATTACAGAGGAGCAGGGAACGCAGGCGGCGCTCAGACGACCAGCATGGGCATCTGTTAGTGTCATTACCTGCCTTTAACCGAGAGCTTTACCTGAAGCTTCAGAGGGACGAGGCTTTTCTTGCCGAGGGCTTCATAGTTGAGGAGAAGCGTAGAGGAGAGAGCATCCAGCACAAACCAGATTTTAAAAGACGGGTCTGTTTCTACACTGGCACTGTTTTTAATCATACTAAGTCATTTGCCTCGCTGGATACTTGCGGTGGACTGGTGAGTAAAAAATAGTGCTTTGTGTTTCTGGTTTGCCAAAATTGTAGTGAATTATAGAGATATGAACACTTTTTTACTTAAATCATTTGTCTACAGTGTGGTTCAGTTATCTTGGTCACTGAAAAGTTTGTGTCAGCTAGAAAACAATTGTAAACAATCCCTTATACTGTACATATGAGCAAGTTCTGTCAATGTTTCAAGAACATGTCAAAATAAAATGTATCAGACGATACAGGACAATCATACCAATGGTAATAACTTACTAGCTACACTATAATTTTAAAAGTATTTATTCCCTCATCCAAATTTCCAATCACTTTCATGGCCACAGGTGTATAAATGCTTCAGCATTCCAAGACGTAGTGGACAATTCCATGCTCCCAACTTTGCGGGAACAGTTTCGATCTGGCCCCTTTCTCTTCCAACATGACTGCGCACCCATGCAGAAAGCATGGTCCATAAAGACATGGATGACAGAGTCCGATGTGGATGAACTTGAATGACCTTAACCTGACAGAACATCTTTGGGATTATTTAGAGTGGAGACTGAGAGCCAGTCCTTCTCGTCCAACATCAATGTACGACCTTAGAAGTGCATGTCTGCGGTGGACAGATGTCGTATTAGACCCTATGGATTAGCTCATATGTGAGTCAAGGCAGGTGAATAAATAATATGTATTTTGGCTGGATTACATGCATAATTTCTCCTTATCTTGTGCTGAGTTTGAAGAGTACAGAAAACTGCACTCACTCTCGTTCGTTTTTGAAGAGATTTGCTGGATTTTATCTTATCATTGTGTGCACACATAAAAACGTATAGTGATCTTACTCCATACACTACTGAGTGAGAATCCCAGGGAAAAGTTGTATAACAAGAGAACCAGTTGTATAAAGTCGTATAACACGAGAACCATAACAATGCATATGGTATGTGGTGTGTGTATGCGGGAATACATGCTCCGGATGTTTCAGATGTCTAGCTCCGCCAATGGACATGATAAATTCCTGATCTGAAGTTATGTTGTGGATCAAATGTGCCTTTAACACAATGAATATTGTTCTACAAGGATTAGTTCACCCAATTATTATTCACTCAAGTACAAATACATAGTTTTTTGAGATCCTGATTTTCAAAACAATTTGTCTATCTGTTAACAAGCTTTTATATTTCATCCTTAAATATTTTAGGCGGAGCTGCGAGAGTGTCCTATAGCATAGGAAGCGGTGTGAACCAGCATTTTCATGCAAAAACACAACACTCTTGAATAGCATTTTTTGTGTTTTATAAGGCTTCTTTCTTTTTTTATAAACTGTATATGAACGATCTGTAATTAGTGTGGAAATCTATAATCAGTCTGTACTAACTGATACTAACTGGTGCCCAATACATACATCCTAAAATGATTAAAACTAGATATGCATTTCCTAAAGGAACTACAAGACTGCTTGTGCCATGCTGGAGATAAGAATCAAGTTAATACCTGGGAGTGAGCAAGTCAGTGTCTTGCCCGGGACAGGTTTTGAGGCAGTGAACACAATAAAACTGAGTGAAGAATCTCTCTAGACATTGTTCGCAGAGTTAAAACTTTTTACTTCTAACATTACTTTAAACATACAATAGAAAAAATATCAGATTGCCTTTTATCTGTGTTTGTGTGTGTCAGAAAGCCTTACCTGTCACTCATTCCTGCTAATATGAACCTCTTTGTAGAAAAGCACAGTTTGTGACTAATTACACACCCCAAATGAACGAATGCTCATAAATAGGAAAATCTTTAACAAATCACTTCACTGAATAGAGGAACGAAAGAGGACCCCTTGTTGTTGGTTGTGATATAGAATTATGTGGATTGAGCAGAAAACCTTATGACGAGTTAAAAACACAAACATTTAGGAATATTAATTCTCATGGCCATGAAATTAACATTGACATCTATGGAGCCTTTTTTACTGAGTGATGCCAAACAACTCTCTTAAAATAATTCTGAAAATAAAATGTCAAACGTTAAGATCTTTTAAGACTTCAGAAAGGGCAGGTAGGTAAATGGTGTTTCTAGGTGGAAGTATAAGGACTTTTCACAAGATTGAACACTGAAAAATTGATAAATTACTATAACCTAGAATAAGGATGACATCACTGTATCTGCCCCAATAGAAATGAATGGAATGTAAATAAAAGAATGAGGTAAAAAGAGAAGAATGAGTGCAATCTGTCAGTAATCTTGCCATGATTACGTACACAATTGTGTTTTAACTAACCCGAGTCTGTACGTTAAGCGGTTTGGGCTGTATTAATTGTGAAAATGTGCTCAAAAAAAGAAGACAGACAAGCAATAACAATAATTACAATAACAATTACATTATTTTGCCTAGTCTTCCTGATAGTGTTTTTTTTTTTGTGGATTTCTGTACGGTTTACTATATCGCGTTGTTTAGGTTTCACCATGTGGGTCAGAATGGTAGTGTACTGGTAAGGGCAGCCACCTCACAACAAGAAGGTTCTGGGTTTGATTTCCAGGTGGGGTTGTGTCCTGGGTCCTTTCTGTGTGGACTTTGCTTGTTCTCCCCATGTCCACTGCATGGGATGAGTAGCGTTAATGTAACAGACTGTCACAGATTTTTGGCTGGACAGAAAATTCAGACTTGCACCCCCAACCCCCACAGCTTAGTCTGAATGCTGTAATACTGTAATCTAAATATTGAGTGAGTAAATGTGTGTAAGTTTGGGGAGCTCTAATGACACGTATGGATTACATCTGCAGAATGTGCTCTGGACAAATCCTCAGCTATATGGTTTTCGCTTCTCTGACTCTCTCACTTTGTCAGACCCCTGCTGTACACTCCATATCGGTCCATTGTAATGCAGTTACTTTGCTTCATACATCAGTGACAAACTTGGCTTTCTCTGCACACTGTTTGCACTTTCCCTTGCCATATAAGCTCTGTTCAGACTGCACCTTTAGAAAATGAGGTCATTGTCTTGACAGACATGCCAGGCAGTAGTCTAAAGCCTTTCCGACACCTATGCATAGGCTGACAAGGAGCAGATCAGCTGGGGATCAGCCGGACGTTTTGCCTCTTGGTTTTGAATGGAAATTGCTTCGTCCATACCAGCAGATGGAAAAATTTAGAGCACAATTAGGGATGTATGTGGATGCCTGAGTGACACTGATGATCGATCACTCCAGTAGTGTAGAATGAAGATGATGGCTGCAGAAATAATGATTAAAATCATGAGCCTAATTTATTTCTCAGTGTAATTCAATAACCTTTATAATCTTACTATAGTATGAGCTCACATACATACCTAAAGCATGACTACAGAAAAAACTAGAGAAACCATACTGGAAAACTGAGCGAGTTTTTAAAAGATCTCTGCTTGTCGTAAACAGAAACTAATTGGTAAACATTTATTTATATTACAGGGTTTCTTTCTTGTATAAAAACTCATTAATCATTGAATATATTTTGTAAAATTAAGGCCTTAAATGGCATTAAAACAAGCATTAGAAATGGTAAGTAGTTTATTATAGCATGACTCGTATGTACCAACCCGATTCCAAAAAAAGTTTGGAAAAAAGTAATTAAAAACTTAATGCAATGATGCAGAAATTTTTCAAATTTTGTATTTTATTGAGAATAGAACATCGATGACATCATCACATGTTTAAACTGAAAAAATGTTTCATTTAAAGAGAAAAATTAGGTGATTTTTAAATTTTTGACAACAACACGTCTCTAAAAAGTTGAAAAAAGGCCATGTTTACCACTGTGAGACGTCCCCTTTTCTCTTTACAACAGTCTGTAAACGTCTGGGAACTGAGTAGACAAGCGGCTTAAGTTGAGGGATAGGAATGTTAACCCATTCTTGTCTAATACAGGATTCCAGTTGCTCATCTGTCTTAGGACATTTTTGTCGTATCTTTAATTTTATGATGCAGCAAATGTTTTCTATGGGTGAAAGTTTAGCACCCGGACCCTTCCTCGACGCAGCTAGGATGCCATAATTGATGCAGTGTGTAGTGTGTAGGCATCGTCATGTTGGAAAATAAAGGTCTTCCTTAAAATTAGCCTATAGTTTGGTTTTCCCTGGTTTCGGGTGTGGAGGGCCCTTGTTGGTGTTGGGGGTGTGTTTCCTTTTTTTTTTTTTTTTTTTTTTTTTTTTTTGGCATAAGCGGAAATAAGAATTCTGTTTGTTAATTTGAATTCCAGTCAAGTTTTCTTGGGATTAGATTGTTTTAATTAAAGGGCTTATGGCCACCACATAAGGAGCTGCACTCAGAGGACAACCTTGTTTTACCTCCTTCAAAATCTCGTAATTGTCAGACATTTTCTCGTTAACATTTACACACATGCTAGATTGAAAATACAAACACTTAATCATATTAATAAAAGCATCGGAAAATTCGTACATCTCCAGTGTTTTAAACAAATATTCTCTGGAAACAGAGTCGAAAGCTTTCTTTTGGTCAAATGATGTAATGTAGAAATTATTTAGTTCTTTGTTTAAAACGATTTCTCTTGGTGTGTTTAAATTATCCCACCTACTGTATAACGACCCTTTATAGCACACGTCTGTTTTTCTCAATTATAAAATTCAATTATAAAATTATGAAAGACGGTTCATAATTATTTTAGCAAAGATCTTATAATCTACATTCACCAGCGTTAAATGTCTGTAAATATCCATCCTTCCTCTCTGGATGCCTTCACTATACATACTGATCAATAAAGAAGACATTTCGTTAGTATAATAATAATAATAATCATACATTTAATTTATATAGCGCCTTTCAAGGAACCCAAGGACACTTACACTTTTACAGCACAGCGTACAGTTGTATAATAGGCAAATACAGTAGGGAGAGGTAAAGAAAGGATAGTTAATTAAAGAGACGAGTTTTTAATAGAGATTTGAAGAGAGGGAGGGAAAAGACAGAACATAGAGACACTGCGAGAGAGTTCCACAGAGTGGGGGCTGCCACACTAAATGATCTGCACCCAAGGAGGACAACCTAAATCTAGGAATGGTCAGCAGACCAGCATCAGAGGACCTGAGTGTGTGCAGGGACTTGTAGGGGGTCAGCAGGTGGGAGAGGTAGACCGGAGCAAGTCCATGAAGGGCTTTGAAAGTGAGGAGTAGTATTTTATACTGGATTCTCTTATGAACAGGGAGCCAGTGCAGTTGCTTTAGAACCGGGGTGATGTGCTCATGTTTGTGAGTGAATGTGAGAATCCTAGCTGCAGCATTTTGAATCAGTTGTAATGGGCGTATTGTCTTGTTGGGAAGGCCGTAGAGCAGTGAGTTGCAATAGTCCAGCCTAGAAGTAACAAATGCATGGACCTAAAGCTCTGCCGTCTGAGGCAAAATCATGGGGCGAAGACGAGAAATGTTACGGAGGTGGAAATAAGCGGATTTTGTAAGAGAGCGGATGTAAGGCTGAAAAGTTAGGGTAGGGTCAAATGTAATGCCAAGATTTCGAGCAGTAGCAACAGGAGAAACAGAGGTATTCCCAGTGTAAAGAACAGGGCAGGAGAAAGAGGACAGCGAAGCTTTAGTACCAATGTAGAGAAGTTCAGTTTTGTCTGTGTTTAGTATAACAGGCGGAAAATTTTACCGGAAGTCCGTCAACACCGGGAGGCTTTCCTACATTTAATTGTTGTGTTTGCTTGGGCCCCCCAATTCCTTGATACTGCCCTGGTTAAAAAGGCAATAATTAAACCTGCAGATACCCCTATTGATGTGGATATTATCACTAATAATAATAATAATAATACATTTAACTAAGATATACTAACTCCATTTCCTGAAAAATAAAAACTAAAATCGGTACTTTGTTAATTACATAAAACTCATTGTTTTTATTGAAAAACATATTTCTTTCTGTTTTACATTTTCTTTAAGCTTAAACAAATTTAGATATTGGTGTGTGTGTGTGTGTGTGATCAGTGGAAACAGGATGCACTTGAGCTCAATTTTGAATGTCATGGCTATAGAATACTGGAGTGAGAGACAGCCCTGGACTCACAGTTTCAGAATACAGTGCAGTAATATGGCTTGGAGTAATTGCTTAAAGTTAAAGCTTTGGAAGCTGAGCTGTATGAGCTGACCGTCTTGATGAGGATGCCGAAGTGCTGCACTGACTGGAGGACTAAATGCTGCTGCATCTTTACTTTTTACACGATTAGCTATCTCATGTCATTGTGAATAATCTAAAACATGCTCAGCTAAAAATGACTTGCTTATGAAAGAAAAAAATTTGAAAAAATTTGAAAAGATACAATTTGAATTATATACATGACGTATAATACAGAATACATCAGATTGTACAGTAATAATGTATTACACATAATTGCACCAGGTCTAAGGGTTCCCCAGGACAGAGCTGGACTTATTGATTAATTTATCCAGTCTGTGACTGTCTGCATTAGAGATACTGCTGCCCCATCACGCCACTCCATAAATATGAATGATGCCACCACTGTGTCAAAAAAGATCTTAAAGAGTGGCCCATGCACACTAAATGACCTTAAAAGCCTTAGTAGATAGCATCTGCTGTGTCCTTTTGTATAATGTGCAGTAGTGTTGTCTGACCAGTCTAGGTTTGTGTTAAGGTTAACACCCATAGGTGTCTACCATGTGAATGTTCATTCCCAGGATGTTTCTCCGATGTAGCGCCTACGGAAATCCACCACCAGCTCTTAGTGTTGATCTGGAGTCGGTTACATAAGCACCAGTCCACAACACTTCGAATCACCTGTCCGTATTCTCGGTCATCCTCATTTGTGATGAGACTGATGACAGCAGAGAGAACTTCTGTTAGTGACAGTTCAGTGAGCTGTACTAAAGTCTGCAGTGTACAGGGTAAAGAGGAACGGCGCCAAGACGGTTCCCTGTGGGGCCCATGTACTACAGACCACTAAGTCAGACACACAATCCTGTGCCCTCAGATATTGTGGGCGGTTTGTGAAGCAGTTCATAATCCAGTTAGACATCTGAGGGTCCACTCTTATTTGATCCAACTTCTAAGTAACTAAGAGGTTTCTTACATTGGCTAATGTAAATGTTTGTAAATCTATCATCAGGAGAGCAATGAACAACAGTGGTGTGACTAAAAGGATAATACCGCTGCTCTTTAAAAAAACATTTGTTTCTATCTGCAGAAGAAAAGCCATCAACATAAGAGTTGAAAAGGGGCTAATATAAAATAATCATCCATTATTATACATTTTAATTCAGATATTGATACACAAAGGTGGTCAATCCAAATACTA
Source organism: Aspidoras spilotus (assembly GCA_028565295.1). NCBI lineage: Eukaryota > Metazoa > Chordata > Actinopteri > Siluriformes > Callichthyidae > Aspidoras > Aspidoras spilotus. Next base: position 9,738 of record JAOUQV010313795.1, read on the forward strand.
AATGTTCATATATGCTATATTGCCAAAAGTATTCGCTTACCTGCCTTGCCTCACATATGTAGCTGCTCGACCATCAAAACCCATTCCATGAAGCTCTTTATGCACTGTTCTTGAGCTAATCTGAAGTTCACATGAAGTTTGGAGTTCTGTTATGCTTGACTCTGGAGAAGTTGATGACCTCTTCGCAATATGCGCATCAGTATCCACTGACTCCCGCTTTGTCAGTTTACGTGACCTACCACTTCGCTGGCTGAGTTTCTGTCATTCCCAAACACTTTTCTTATGATACAGCTGACAGTTGACTGTGAAATATTTAGGAACGAGGAGGCAGTTTCACAACTGGATTTGATAGACAGTATCCTATCACAGTTCCACATTGAGATTGACCCATTCTTTCACAAATGTTTGTAAAATGGTTTTACATATACACCTGTGGCCATGGAGGTGATTGAAAGACCTGATTCTGATAATTTGGATGGACGCGCAAATACTTTTGGTAATCTAGTGTATGTGAGTCAAGGCAGGTGAGCAAATACTTTTGGCAGTATAGTGTACTTTTGCCACTACTAGATATGTCATATCGATAAATAAATGACATCTTGGTTATTCACACTCAGACCTGTCAAGAGTGGTTACATTCTTCGTTGACTTTTTTTTTGCTCTTTGATCTCTCTTCATTTACTTTTCAAATATCACCCAATACAAGAAGATGCCAGTAAAGTATGTGATGTCTGAGTTTACAATCTATAAAAACTCACAGTTATCGTGATTATTTACTTTAACGCTTCTAAAATCCTTATTCTTTTAACTAGAAATGCCATTCCCAATGTATTTTGTAGAAATACTTGTTGTTTCTCCTCCCTCAAGCAAACTCATCGTTTGACAAATTTTTTTATGAATGAGTCAAAAGTACTTGTTGCCTATGATAATTTTGGGAACTTATATTGGAAATTCTGCACTGAGGTACACTATAGATTTCAGAAAATCGGTTCAAAATGAACAGCAAAGGGACCTCTCGCTCGCAATGTTTTCGGATATGCCAAACGTAGCTGTTTTCTTCTACCTGTTATGTTTTTAACAATATAGTCTTTCCTTCATACTGTTGATCTAGAATCTAGGAGTATGTTAAGGATTTACTTAATATCCCCTCTGGGCCCAGAAATCAGTTTCGGCAGCTCGTATTGCTACAAGAATTATCCGCATCCCGAAGTGTCAGTGTGGCTGTAGGAAAAGGGAAAAAAAGATTCCTGCTCTGTTAATGTCATTTCCACTAAAGTAGCCATATTCCAAGGCTGTATATGCTGGCTGTATTAAGTGCTTGGTGTGTGTGTGTGTGAAGGGGAGTTTGTCTGTACTTGTCAGGGATAAAAGTGCATGCTTTACGACCCTTTTCACCTTGCCTTGTCAGCACTCCTGTCTCCTTCCACCCCCGCTGCACCTCCTTTGTCACACCTGTCTTGGGGCTCCACCATTCATTCATTTCTTGTCATTCTTTTTTCTTCATCTATTAATTTTTTTTTCTCGCCTGTCTTCGGATAAAGGGATGTGGTATGGGGACAACCAATTTTAATCCATTGTGACTGTGAGAATTATCCGCACTTTGGCTGGATTAAAATTTCTGTTGGCCACGCTGTCTTATCGGTGCTTTAATTATGAGGACACCATCCTCGCAGTTACTGCTGTGCAGCTTTGAACATGTTACATCTGTTCCTTTGTGACTGCGGTGCAAGAAAAACTAAGTTCAGTTAAGTTTTATTTATATATAGTGCATTTTAAACTAGAACATTGTCATAAAGCAACTTTACAGAAATTTATATATAGGATACAATCTTGAAGATTAAATAAGGTTAATTTTTTATCCCTGATAAGGGGAAGAATTCGTGAGAGGAACCAAAAAGAAGAGAATCCCAACCTCATTTGGGAAATAATGGATTAACAGTCTGTTAAAAAGTGAAGGAGTGAAGGAGTTCTGTAAATTGACCATTAGACCACCAAAGTAATGGCTGCCCAATAGTTTTTCCAAAGAAGAGCAGAGTGCAGTGAAACTCTTGTAGTTTTCTGTTGCAGTTTTAAAGAATGCTTGCATGCATTTCAGCCATGAAGAAGGAACTGGGCGACCGTCCACGTCCATGACTCACAAATGAATTGAGTGTTTACGTGAACCCGATACACTATATTAATTAAAAGTATTTGCTCACCCATCCAAATTATCGGAATCAGGTGTTCCAATCACTTCCATGGACACAGGTGTATATAAAATCAAGCAGCTAGGCGTGCAGAGTGTTTTTACAAACATTTGTGAAAGAATGTATCGCTCTCAGGAGCTCAGTGAATGCCAGTGTGGAACTGTAATAGGACGCCACCTGTGTAACAAATCCAGTCATGAAATTTCTTTCTCGTTCCTAAATATTCCACTGTCAGCTATATTATAAGAAAATGGAAGTGTTTGGGAACGATAGCAACACGAAGTGATAATCTATGTAAACTGTCAAAGTGGGGGTCAGCGGATGCTGATGCTCATAGTGCGAAGAGGTCACCAACCTTCTGCAGAGTCTATCACCACAGACCTCCAAACTTCATGTGGCCTTCAGATTAGCTCAAGAACAGTGCGCAGAGAGCAATACTTTTGGTGATTATAGTTGTATATTGACTAGACAAGTCACTATGACTCATGTTGCATAGTCATTTGTAAATCAGCCGAAGATTGTAAAGTGAAGACAGGGGTGCATTCTAAATCACGCAGTTCGGCTTAAAAAATTGATAATGAGATAATATAAAAGGCATGTTATCAGTGGACAGACTGAGATATTGATTGAAGTGTTGATCATTTTTAAGCTAGCACTCGTAGAGGCACTGACACACAAACACACTCCCACTATGCAGTATATAGTGATGGAAAATAAACATACACTCTTGCAGTGAGAGCCTGGGATTCATTTTTAACGTGTAGCAATTCTTTATACTTGCTCATGTCTGATAAATGGATATGGTTTCCCAGAGAGAATAGAGTTATGTCAGGTGAAGTCTTAAACATTGATGGACCCAGATTAACTGGTTACAATTAGAATATTTTTATATAAATAAAAATCGATCAAGCCCTGAATTCACTGTGCATGTTTTTATAGTCTGTTTATAAATTTGTTAGTCACAAGTATTGCAGAATCACCTGGATGTAAAGCAAACCTATGTAAGAAATCCTTAACTTGTGCTTTCCAAAGCTGAACCTGGACAAAATGCATAATTGACAGCATGTACAGGGGTTAGACAATGAAAGTGAAACACCTGTCATTTTAGTGTGGGAGGTTTCATGGCTAAATTGGACAATCCTGGTGTCCAATCTTCATTAACTGCACATTGCACCAGTAAGAGCAGAGTGTG
>JAOUQV010313809.1:2451-13114 GCA_028565295.1 Aspidoras spilotus
AATATAAATATAAAAGTCTTAGCATTATGGTATACAGTGATATTTAAAAACTGTATATTGTAGCTTTACCAATGACACAAAAGAGGAACAATACTCAACCAATGCATTTGGTTTAATTTCTTTGTAAATATATATGAATAAAGCGGAAGAAGATGATAATATTAAATCACTATATTAATTCAGATATTATTAAACTGTGTCAAGCCAATTATATATCCTGCAAAATGTTTAAATGCCTTCTTGTATATTTTATTCTATTACAGCCTAAATACTGCATACAGAACTGTCTAAAAGTCATAGACACCTTAAGGTTTGGATTAAGACTTGGCCATCTTTTAATACCAATCCTTGGTGGAATTAATAAAATCTTTTGGGCAGTTGTCATGTTGCACAGTCCACCTCTGATTCAGGTCAAATTGTTGAACCTACTGTGTCTTAGTTTTTCCCACGGCAGCAGCTCAACGAGTTAACTTGCAGTTTCAATGCTTGACTCTTAGATCATGCATAGTCTTTCACTGTGTGACCTTTGACTGGATATTTGTTGATGCCGTCGCACTCCTGAACTCGAAATCTCTGTTCATAGTCAAAGACACTTATGTTGCTCTTTTTAATCATAGCTGGTAAATGTTGCCTTCTGCAGTGTAGTACACAGATCAACACCTTATATGAGAGCTGTTTGTGATCTAAGAAAAAATTATCAGTGGTCAAATGCCTGAAGGGCCCATTTATGGTTCTTGTTCCTGGCACCAAATAGATTCAATGTTTCCCACTTATCTTTTGAAAATAGAAAATAAAATTTTATTTGATTTTTTTTGAGTGGAAATCACTGAGGTATTTGTTAATGAACTGGAAGTTATACTCACCAGCCACTTTATTTGGCACACCCGAATTGCAACCCGAGCATTAGAATAGGGAAGAAAGATGATAAGTGACTTTAAATGTAGCATGATTGAAAGGCATCAGGCAAATAACCACTCATTACAACCAAGGAATGCAGAATACCATTTCTGTTAAAAGTATGCCATCAAAATTAAGGTAGTTCTGAAGGCAAAAGGGAGCCAAGTGTTTACTAGCAAGGTGTACCTAATAAAGTTGATGGAGAGTGTATAGTAACTCTATTTGTTACTTAGCATATGACATGCATAGGTTTGCAGCATAGGACATTCATCTAAAAAATAGTATTAAATATTTTGGTTATATTATAAAACAATGACTAAATAGTTTAAATTGGTAATATTACTGATGCACTGGAATTTTCTGAGAAAAATTATGATGCCCAGCTTTGAAGTCCAGGCAGATTACGGTAATGCAGAGACATTTTACAGTCCTGATCTCAACAAGATCGATCACATTTTCTCTCTTTTCCCTTATCTCTTCTGCTACACTTCTCCTGTCTTGTCTACTACTACTCTGAGAGATTACTCCATTTTGCTCTACAAAATAAGAAATTAATGGAATTAATTAAATGGTCTCTCAACAAAATTAACACGATCTTCTCAATGAGAAGTTTTCAGCTGGCTAAATGAGGCGAGTTGTGCGCCGACTCTTTCTGTGGAGGACATTGAGGACGTCTATCTATTCGGAACCATGATCACTGGCATTGTGCTGATTGGATTAGGCATTGCCCTGATCTATCAAAAAATTAAATTAACGGGAACAGCTGTCCGAGACCCTTTGAAAATGCCCAACATGATTGACGCAATAGGCAGAGCTGCCAGCACTCAAATTATGACTTTGAATCGGAACACGGACAACATCATATCTTTGATATGAATTGAACCTTTTTTGTCAACTAGACACTTAAACTAGCACTTTAATTGTTTAATTGACAGAAAAGTTCAATTCAATTCAATTCAATTCAATTCAATTCAATTCAATTCAATTCATAAGAAACTCCTTGCTCCACCCATGTATTGAATTAGTAATCATTTAACAGCAGAAAACAGCCAGAATATAATATCTGCTGTTTTGTAGAAAAAAAAGAAAGAAAGACATTTTGATCATTATTTTTTCAAATCAAATCAAATTTTATTTGTCACATACATAGTAATACACAGTATTACTGCACACATTAAAGCTATCAATAAGGATTCAATTAAGATTAAAGCTATAAAAATATATAGAACAAATATGTATATAAGAGAGAAAAATATAAGTAAAATGTGAAAATATGAAAATATAGAAATATAAAGAATCTGAATATACAGAATATACATGTTATGTTATATATTATGTTCCATTAAAGCAGAAGTGAAATTATAAGATGACGTTATTGTGGAAAAAAAGCCCATATTGTGGAATAATGTTTGCAGAAGTCATTTCATAAGAAGTGGCACCTGATTCTAAACTGTAACCAGCACACACACACACGCACATCAGTACAGCTGTCAAGAACCAGCATGACTCACACAAGGTCTGAGTTCCTCAAAGTAAGTGCTTTTACTATTTATTTTATTTTAACTTCCACCTTTGTAAATTATTTTATTACAATTAACCTGTTTTTTTACCTGTTAATTTTTAACATGATATACAGTTTTTTATCATTTCAAATTGTAATCAGATTGAACTAAATGTTTGTGATGGTGAATAATAAATATGCTTAAATAGAGTGTCTAATCCCAGATTATAGATGAATCAAACAATCTTATTTTATCTTACTGGTCATTTACATGGTGTTGCCATATGTCAGAAGTAGAAATTTTCTACTTTATTACTAAAACTTAAAAAGGCGGCTGATATGTTATGTATGAATTTGTTCAGAAAATTTATTAATTATTAAACTAAATTAATTATTATATTTTTTAATGAAAATATCACAAAGTTGGATTTTTTTCGTATTGTTTTCAAGTAAAAACAAATGTTTGTTATATTCCTTGACTGGTGGCAACAATTTACCAACTACCTCGTTAATATACTGTTATATATAAATATACTGTATGTATGTATATGTAATACTTTTTGCTATGGAGGCAAATCAAATTAAAATGCAATATGCAAAATCGCAAATTTACATTTACATGGTCCACACGTGCACGCAATTTAACATGGAAATTCAGATTTCAAATTAGTAGTTTGCAATTTGCAAGGCCCCTATAAGAGGCGAAGTGCGCGATCACATGTAGGTGTTACGATGCATGCCTGAGCTGAGGGGAGCTGTGTAGGCTGCTCTCCTCGAGAACAGGATGACACGGGAAAACACAAACTTTATTTGGGCATAAATAAAAAATAAACTCATCAATATGGTCGTCATATTCAGATTCAGATAAAACCACATACAGCGGATGAATATGCCATGTGAGCTCATCTTCACGTGACATCTCCTATCCGAGTTTAATGAAATCACCTGACACAAAGGTTTCGTGTCTAAAAGCAAGGAATGATGCTATCAGAACTTAATCTTTGTCATGGTGGTAGAAAAGCTTATTTGGACTCTCGCCCACCTTGTCTGCTATGCTTCGATTTGAATAAGCTCTTCTGCCACCATGTTTCAAAAACTGTACTGCTACTGCTACCGTGCATGATATACAGTAGTTCTGTCCTAATTGGCTGCTAGAGTTGATATTTGAAGTAAAGTTTGGGTTCTGACACATTTTCATGGTGATGAGATTTGTCATGGTGGCACGGCGGTGCAGTTAGTAGTGCTGTCGCCTCACAGCAAGAAGTACCCAGGTTCGATCCTCGGGTGAACCAACCTGGGAAATTCATGAGTGGTGTTTGCATGTTCTTCTCATGTTTGCGTGGGTTTCCTCCACGTGCCACTGTCCAAAGACAAGCATCTCGTGTCTATATTAGCCCTTAGTGTGTGAATGTGTGTGTGACTGTGTATGTTTGTGAGTGAGTACTACGATGAAGTGGAACCCTGTCTAGGGTTGTTCCTACCCATGTGACGAGTGTTGCAGTGTGGGCACTGGCTGGTCAGCAAGCTCATGTGGATTAAGCAGAAGATAATGAAAGGATGGATGAATGCATTGGCATTAAATGCAAATGCATACTAGGTATAAAATAACATTTTAATTATCATTTAATTATCATTTCATTATTTAATTATCATTTTGATACAACTGTTTACTTTGTCATTTTGTGTATTATATTTTAATTATAATTTTGAGCCTAATTTAAAGTATTTTCAAACTTAGCTCACTCAATAACATTATATCTTTTTCTATAAGAAATTGTCTGCAATATGTCAAAGTTGACATTTATTTATATATTTTTGTCTATTTATGCATAGAAAACCTGCCTAATACTGTTTAGGACCACCTTGGACTGGCAACAGCAAAACAATAGCGGCAGAAGCTTTAAACTCTATAAGTTTTGAGGTGTTGACCCGTTAGATCAGACTTTATTCAGTGCATCCCACTGATGCACAGTTTTGTGGCCAAATCGAAAACATCAGCTTTGCCAAGTTCCTAAAAAAATCCTTAACAAGCAAAAGGGGAAAAAAGGAACAAATATCACAAAGATGAAACAAAGTATCAGGTCATCGTTGGGCATGGGTACAACAAATACAATATTATTATCAATTTAGTTCAAAGAACAGTAAAAGTCCCCAGAAGATCTGTATCAGATTCTGCAAGAAGCTTTGTAAAACTTTTTAGTTAACTGACTTATAAAAGTCAAATTGTACATTGGAACACCGAGTAATGAATTTGAACCCAAAAGTTTGATTTGAATGTTGATGAAATGTTGCATTGTTTATTACTGTTTACAGCAGTTTATATTAATTACGTTGAAATATATTAATTATTTATTTAGTTTTTTTTGCTTTGTACCTCTAACTAAATTAAAAGCATGAACCGCAGTGTAAATTCTCAGTCCAAAACCAATGTAGGAAACAAATGCAGCAATAAATATATCAATAAAAGAGACCAAAATCCTGCATAACAGATGCAAAGTAAAAGATGCAAAGTTCAAAGCAACACATAACAGAGAATTCTCAAGCAAAAAATAAACTTGGTTTTACTTACTCTTACACACTTGCAACAAACATTAAATATTAATTATTATTATTATTATTAATATTATTATTATTATTACTAAGCCCTGTGAACTGTGGTTTATGTTACTCCTGTGTCCTGGCAGCCCCCAGTGGAGGCAGGTGGTAATGCCAAATCCTTATCAGAATCCCCCCTAAGGAGCTCAACAAAATATAAGAGATAACTTGTGGCCAGTTGTTCAGCATTCACAGCATGAATTTCCCAGTACTCTAGAGTTAGCCAGTGGTGGGAGTTAGAAATTTGCATGTTGGTGCACCTACTTTACATGAATTCACACAGAATGATTTGACACAGATCATGTAGTCCTTAATAATAATAATATAATACAATAACATACATTATTGTACAGTGAATTTATTTATTTTCTTTGCATAGCCCATCTTTATAATAGGGGATGGAGCACAGGGACAGGCACATACAATATCTTTGCAGGACAAACAGTAAAGGTAAGCTTGGGAGTGCTGCGGCTTGAACCACAAACCTTCTAATAAATAACTCGGAGCCTTAACCACTGAGCAAACACTGCCCCTACAAAGTCATAACATACAGTAAGTGAAACCACTGGCACCACATTCACTTATTTGTCCTGAGAAATTCAGAACAAAGGATCTCTGGTGACTCACAAGGTGGCAATCCTGGTCAAAGGCTGGGACAGGTCCATGGGTTCACTAGGTTTCGGCACTGCAGAGGGTTGTCAATTTAAAACCTCACCTTGTTATAGCAGGCCAACTCTCTTAGCACTTCCAGGATAAACCCCCAGTAGAATGCATCTTTAAGAGCCAGCCCATTCCAGCCAATTATTTCAGCAATAGCATACTGAGCATCCCACTTAGTGCCCTTTTAAGACACAGTTACTTCTCCCTAAAATCCCTGCCATCAGCTGAATAGTTTAACACATCAATAAAAGTTAAACAAGAACAGCCATCATCCAGTGCAACACTTTGTTCATCAGCAGACTCGTTCATCGTAGGACTCACTCACAAACATACACAGTCACACACACATACAGTTCAGCAATATACAGTACAGATCACACTGAAGAAGAAAACATTTACAATCCTCAGGCTTACTTATTTAACACTCTGTGCAGAGCGATGGAAACGGACATGCTGCTGCAGGCAGAAGAAAATAAAATATCTTTTTCTCCTTCCATTGTTGGCTGTAATGTTAGAAGCAAATGAATTATTTAATTAAATCCAAATATTTTTATATTAATAATATGAGTCCAAAAATATAAATGCATCAGGTAAGGTTCCAACAAGGCATAACAGAGAAACGGAAATCATCACCTCACAATGTTTGGGAGCATGGATGAGACAGCTTTCTTTGATACCCTCTATTTCTTGATGCCTGGCCCCTGATGATACAGTCCACACTGTAATATTGTCTATCCAGGTTATTTTTGGTCTTCCATGTCATCTTCCCTCCACAAGTGCCTTATCACATGACCATAGTAACATAACTTGAAGAATTTTATGTGGTTTAGTAACTCTATTTCTGTTCTGGTCATTTTAGGCTTGCTCAATGTTCATAGTGTTCATCCATGAGATACTCAACAACTTCCACAGGCACTTGTTTACAAAACCCTGAATATGTCTTTCTTCAGCGTCCAGGCTTGACATGAATATGTGGCTACTGGTCAGACCGAGGCTTTCATCAGTCGTAGCTTGCTGATGGTGTTAATAAATTTGTTTTCGATATGTTTGTCAGTTTGACAACCACCACCATGCTAGTTGCCATTTTTGACTTTACTTCACTCAATCTGCAGCCTTTGTTAGTCTTTAACGCCAATATGCAAGAGTCCACTTGTTCCAATATTCTGCCTTCCACTGTGATCGTCCAGTATGTCTTCAGTGCTGGTGATCACCTTCATTTTATACTGACTTGATCAGTATGGTATATTCCTTTTCAGCTTTCTCAAAGACATCATCTCCTGTAGTTCTTCTTGTGATGTGACCAATAAGACAATTTTCCGAAGATACTGTGTATCTGAGATTGTTAATGGTTCTCCCACCAACACTGAATCCTCCCATAAATCCTACTAGTGCTTTCTTCATCATTTGTTCTACTAGAATGCTAAACAGACATGGGGAGAGGTTACATCCTTGTCAGACTCCTGATGCACAACCATGCTTTTGGATGATTTGCTGTCCTTACATTTGCACACTGACTTTTGACTGTAAATATTTCTGAGCAGTTTGACCAGGTGTCAGGAGAAACCCATCTCAAGCATGGTTGACTTATAAAACTGATTTAGGTCTCACCAGGTGTCCATGCTGCACCATGTTGAAGCAAGTTTTAGATAAAACAACAAACCAAACCAACAAGCCAATGAAACAGTATTACATTCAAGTATCATGATGGCTTATCAGTACTCTCAGGCTTTGATTTTTGGTTTAAGTGTTTTTTTCACTAAAAGGAAGTTTTGTAAAATCAGTTGCATCAGGAACTGAACCTATATATTGCACCCAAAAATGTAATGATAAAATAATTATCACTATTTGCTGTAATATGCACATGAATCTAAAGCACTGTTGTTTCCACAGGGCAGGCGCGATCTACCATAATTCACAATGGACAAAACAGATTTCACTCTGGATTACATATCTGTGGACTATACAAACTACACGGATGATAATCAGACACATGTGGACGCTTCTCACAATGCATACCACATTTGCTCTGGAGAGATCCTGTGCATGTCGCTGCTAGTTGTGAATGTAATCATCATAGTCCTGGGCATTTTGGGAAATGGCGTGGTGATCTGGATCGCAGGTTTTAAGATGAAGAAGACTGTCAACACAACCTGGTACCTAAGCCTTGCCATTTCTGACTTCATATTTTGTGCCATGTTGCCATTCAACACCTTTTACATTGCCACATTGGACTGGGCCTTTGGACTTTTCATGTGCAGGTTAACTTCGTTTGTGATGTTTCTCAACATGTTCAGCAGCATCTTTCTTATCATCATCATCAGTGTGGATCGCTGCATTTCAGTCATGTTCCCTGTTTGGGCACAAAACCGGCGCACTATAAGGAAGGCATCATTGATAGTCCTTCTTGCATGGGTTTTATCAGTCTCCTTGAGCACGCCATCTGCCATTTTCCGAGATGTTCAGCACCATCTAGGTAGAACCCGGTGCCACAATAATTATTATAGCCAACACAACCACAAATCTATAGCCATCTGCAGGTTTATTTTTGGGTTCCTGATACCATTCCTGGTTATAATGTTCTGCTACTCAGTAATTATCATAAAGCTGAGAAGTAATCAGATGGCAAAGTCTACAAAGCCATTTAAAATAATGACAGCTCTCATTGTGACTTTCTTCATCTGCTGGCTGCCATACCACACATTTGTGCTGGTTGAACTAAACCAGAGTCTCCCCACTGACATCATTTCCATCGGGCTCAAGCTTGGAACATCAGCCGCTTCAGCCAAAAGCTTTCTTAACCCAATTCTCTATGTCTTTGTGGGTAATGATTTCAGAAAGAAGTTCAAGAACTCTATCCTGTCTAAGATTGAGAATGCAGTAGGAGAGGAGGGGCGCCTCATGAGCCGCTACTTATCCCATTCTGTTTCTATAGATCTGGCAAATGGAAATTTAAAAACAAATAAAAAATAAGGTTCAAAAGATGTTTAGATGTTGTATAAAACATAAATAGAGACCGAATACTATAGCAGTTACTTCTAAAACTAGTAGCTTGTCATATGATGAAGTTAATTTAAATAAATTAACAATTGACAATTCTTGTAATGTCTGCGATTATTGATGAATCTGTTATTTCAGGCCTAATATACAAAAATAATTAACATTTACATTAAAAATTATTATTCTGGAAGCAAGTTTCTTGTGTTGGTAAATCTGCCCATTGCCATGTAACAACCCTAAACAATTGTAATGGTTGGTCAATATTTTGAATCTAATCATGTGAATTGAATGATGAGCATTTGGATGTTAAAAAAGGAAAAAATAAAATATATGTTTATAAAGATGCCAAGGCAGTCAGATTATATAAAAGAAATCAGTGATTCTCAACCTTTTGCAAGCTAGGTGCCCTAAAGCTGGGTCAATGCGTTTGGGTGACCACTCTCCTCCGCGTGCCACCCACTCAAACCATGAGGTGGCACTCCAACTATGCCAACTTGCATATATATATATATATATTTAGCAAGGAAGCCAGCAACGACCGTTCCTCATACAAGAATAACAGAGCGCACACACACGAGCGTGCCCGCGCGTGTGTACCCGGACATACATCAGTACGGTGAGGAGAGGATAACCTGCTTTTGCTACAGATTTCATAAATAAAAATGTGTAAAACAAATATTTACATGGATTAATGAATAAAATAAAAATAGATTTATGGAAATGTTACATCATTTGAGATACTGACATAATTATAACTGCATTTAACATTACTGTCACAGGAACTTAAGGACTGCATTTATACCCATGGATGCACTGGGGCAACACACATCGCAGTTTCTGCAGGAACTGCACTTTCTAGTTATTATTATTATTACTATCATCAGTAGTGGTAGTTGGACATATTGTATTATTATGTACTGTATTATACTGTATCATTACTAGGCTAGCATAACAGGGCTACTAATGTGAGATTGCAGACATTATTATTATTATTAGCTTATTATTATTTGTGCAGTCACTGTCTCATGGGCTCATATGCAGGTTGTTCTACTACATCTCTCAGGGCACCTTGCAGCACAAAACCTGCAGCGCACACGCCATGGACACAAAAAATAATTTGAGGTGCCAATCATGAAATGCGTAGGTGAGCCTAATTGACTGGTAATTTAGCTTTGAATATTTAGCTGAGTGTATTGAAGCTCTTGGCATTTTGGCATATGGATTTCAGAGTATTGTGTTATGGACTATAGTTTTTGTGTTCTCGAAAATAGTGATTTTGTGAACAGTCTGTCTTTAACCGAGTTTTCCTGTTTTTTCGTTATTTAAGTTTCAGGTTTTGTTTTCTTTGTAAAGTTTTTCTGTTACTTCTGTAAATATATATCTCTGGGTTTACTTTCTACAACTCTTCTGTGATTTTGTATGTTCCTTTAGGGGATTCATGAAATTATAATGTGTGTCTTCAATTTTATTATTATTTATATTATTATTATATGTGCAGCAAAGTGCAACATATATTTATCTTTGAAATATTATTCCATCTACTTTTCATGTGCACTAAGCGATTGCACGGGGCACACACACCAAAATATCCGGGTATGTTTTGAAGGAGTATGCTTCTGTCATTCTGTCATAATTAAGAATACACCAACTATTTTTATTTTACATACAAAAAATTACAAAAATTACACAAAAACAATTCATGAGGTAAATTAAATGAGGAGTGTGGCAGGTCAGGAAACAGGACCAGGGGGCTTTTGGTTCTGATCACCAACAGGCCAGGTCACTACGTGATGCTGGTGGAGGAAAACGTTTCCTGTCATGCTCCTCTTGATATATCACAAAGACAGCAAGGCGTGCACCAACAAATTGAATTTCCATAATGTTGTGTGCATTGCAATATTTTGAGCAAAACTGGGCTCTTACCCTGATAATTGATCAATTAATGAAGATTGGCCACCAGGCTTGTCCAATTTAGCCATGAAACCTCTCACACTAAAATGACAGGTGTTTCAG
>JAOUQV010313832.1:0-13112 GCA_028565295.1 Aspidoras spilotus
ATTGGCCGCAAAAGGAGGCCCTACACCATACTAATAAATTATTGTGGTCTAAAACCAGGTGTTTCAGTTTAATTGTCCAACCCCTGTTTATGGGGATGTCCTAATATATATTCCTCACCAGAAACTGAATTTGATTTAAATTACATTTTACAGAAAGGTAAAAAACAACAGTTTTAATTATATAGTTATAATACTTGAATCTCTAAGTATTGTTAACAATTTTATTGTATTTTCACATATTAAATGTTACGGTAACAAGCAGGCTTTTATCGGTTGTTCTAATTTTTCAGATGAATGTATAGTGTATTGTTATATAATATTATGCTAGTGTGTAACATTATATAATAATATTATTAACGCGAGCAGACATTCCTCACTGTATGCTATACTATGCATGGCCACATATTATTTGATTTGAAACCCAAACCAGCTGCTGCTTACATGCATACAAAAGTTCATTCATAAGAGATTGTTTGTCATGTAGGTCTACTGTTAATAACCTGTCTACATTGATTTACAGCTACATTCATTCTCCCATCCAAGCAAAATCATACAAGCAGAATATTAGCTTGACAACTCCCTCCTTCTGCGACTCACTTAGGCAACTCGCTGATGAATATTTGATTACTCAGCAGTTTTATCTTAATGAGACGAAAGCAGGATACTTCCCCTCTGGGTGTGTTTGCGAAAAATTCCTGATCTGATGCAGTAAACATGCAATAATTGGACTAAACCAATACAGTCAGGACCGTCCAAGCTACATTCTGATTATTCTTGCTTTGTAATCATTAAAAAAGTAGAAGCCCTGTATTTAAAATGGTATCAATATGTTCTCCCCATGTTTACACTGGTTTTCTCCGGGTGCTCCTGTTTTCTCGCACATTACAAAGACATGTAATAAAAGGTTAAATGGTGCATCTAAAATGACCCTTGGTGTGTGAATGTGTTTGTGACTGTGTGTATGCACCCTACGATGGATTGGCGCCCTGTCTAGTGTTGGCCACTGACCCACTGTAGATTAAGTGGAAGACAATTAATGAATGTGACATTCTTGAAATTGTGAATGCTACGCCTCCTTCAGTGGAAAAACAACCACAGAGACCATGTCTTCTTCAGAAAACCCACACCTAGTTAATTTAAACCAATTTAACCCATTTTGTGTACAGACACCACTACTCTTTACAGAGACCACTCCTCTTTACTTTGTAAAGGAGGCGTGGTCTCTTCTCCTTGTCTGAGACAACAAGCAGAGTCCACACCTCTTTTACTGAGACAACAAGCACAGATTTCACACCTTCTTTACTGAGACAACAAGCACAGAGTCCACGTCTCCTTTACTGAGACAACAAGCACAGGAGAGACACCACCTTCACTGAGTCACAAAAGCCACATCTACCTCATTTACACTAAATTTCGCAGTTTGGTGTATGGGCTAAAATGGTCAAGTAGTGGGTAGCATTGCTTAATAAAGGAAGTCCTGCAACCTTTCTGTATGGAATTTACATATTCTGCCCATCTCTGTATGATTTTCCTTTGGGAGTTTTGGTTTCCTCCCATTCCTCCCCCAACACATTTGTTAGGGTAATTGATGTCTGTAAATTGGTTCCCTTAGTGTGTGCGTGACAATATGTGTCCTGTGATGTAATGGCATCCTGACTAGGGTTATTCCTGCCTTGCACCCTGTGCTGCCAGCTAGACACTGGCTTTCCCACAACCCTGACCAGGATTAATCAGATATGAAATGATTGGATACTAGCAACTAGCTCAGTGGAAACACCTCCTTCACAGAGACAGAGTAGCACACAGGCCCGGCCTCCTTTATTTAACCTCATCCAAACCTATGCATACTCACAGCTGGTCCTGGAGCTCCAGAATGATGAATTCCAGCTGGTTCTTTTCCAGTTTATGGCTGATATCAGCTTCTGCAAAACGCTGCAGTAAAGCTTTATTTTGGGAGACTGACTCGGAGAGCTGAGCCTCTCTCAGACGAACCAGCTCTTCCAGATAACCCTACGTTCACACACACAAACACACAGACAATAAATAACTGATAATAATAAACAAAAATTATTTAATTACCTGTGATTTCCTGTTCATAAAGATTATGTAAAACAAACTAATACATCAAAGGGCCGGATGCTATTTTACTTGATTAAGGGGGGAATAAACTATTCAGGGGTCATCAGCTGACTCTTGGGGGGAGGTAACCAAGCTAAAAGATAACTATACACTACAGGCACTGTTAATCTGTGTATCAAATACACTTACAGGTTTTAAAATTAAATACGCTACAGTACACTGAAAGTTCACCGGATTAGGAACACCTGGCAGGTGGAATACTGGTGGTTACGTCACAAACGCGTCAACCTGTGTATGCTACTTTGTGTAGACCGTTCTTCAGTGCCAGCATGCTGTAATTATTTAAAGAGGACTAACCATTTATTAGTCAGTTATTCAGTCTAATCTACTGCTCGTTCAGTGTAAATGTGCTTAATAACCAGTTTTAGTCTTAAAATGTAAAAAAAAAATAAGTTCAGAGTTTTAATGTTGCTCGTAAATGTATCCGTGAAGGTGGAGGCAGGGTCATAGGCTATATTGTCCATATTCAACCAATCAATTACTAAATTAACAGATATTAACAGATGGACTATGTCATGCATTATACACATTTTGTACTGAATGATCACTGTGGGGTGGAATAAATCTGCACCACCCACTGGGCATAATGCATCATATTACGTCGATAAACAGCAGAGAGATTTAAATAATCCCCATTACATACACATAGTTAGTTACCTTTTGTTCCAGAACAACTTTGTATTTCTGCTCCACTCTTTTACATTTGCTATACCAGCTGCTCAGGTCTGTGCTCAAGTAGGCAGCCATATTGGACTCCGGAGTGCTTGCCTCGCTGCCACTACTGCCCAGAGTTCTCATTTCCTCCTCATCACTGCTGATGCTGTCTGAACTAAATACACATAATAGTTCAGATCATCACCAAAATATCTGTTACATTGTTACAGTGTGTGTATCTGAGTGTTCATCCTTACGTTTGCGTAAATTTCAGATAAGGTGTGTAGTCAATCACAGCAGGACAGCTTCCGTCTAAAGTCTCGCCCTTCAGACAAAAACTATCAAAGAGCAGGAATATCTCTTGATTAGGATAGATACAAAAAATAAGGGCCATATTTATAAAAGAGATTATTTACACACCTATGTACTAATTTGGAGAAAAGGATTAGGAAGTGTGTGTGTGTGTCTGTGTGACTCCACAGTAAATGCAATCATCATCCTCTCTAACTGATACATGGCAGAATGTCAATAGCACCCCACAGAGAGAGTGAGAGAGAGAGAGATGTCTACCTGAAATCAATGGCGTTTAATCCGATGAGAGTATCTGCCAGCACACCAGCTTCATCCCCAAGCACTATTGCACCATCCTCATAAAACTTTCTGGTTAACATCAGCACATGCAAAAACACACAAAAGGCTCATCACAAACAAATCTTCTACATGCAGTTTGCATACCAATGTCTAATAGACTGAGTGCACGTAGAATTAGAAACACCTAATATATGACAAGATCACTGATAAAGTCCCCACAATCAACTCTCATATCACAGCAAAAGGCAACATATAGCAGCTATGGGTAAACAGACCATATTAGATATTGTACAGATAGTTAGACACAGGTTTGGTGCCAGTGTTTGCACTTGTGGGCTGTTTCTGTACATAACAGTATCACAGGTGTACAAAGAGTCCAAGAAGCATCACAAACATATAGGTGACGGTTACACAGTGACCAAGACAAGCTTCAACTTAGCGAAGTAAACTTGCAGAGTTGCTGCACTGGACATGCGTCGAATTAGGTACAGAAGATGTTCACTGGAATCTGTTCCCTGAGGTTTACGTGTTGTAATTAGTTTAAAAGGTGGACCAACCTCTTAGACAGGTGTTCCTTATCCAGTGAGGAGTTGTAAGTATACATGGAATTCACAGACATATATGTATGTAGTGGCAGATGTACTGCTTGATTAAGTTATTAACACAACTACATATTACATAACAAATCCTTTTAGAATTTATTTGAAAATGTTTAAATGAATGCAATGAAGATCTATGCTGTAATATGCTCATTCATTTCTTAAATTATTTTCAATCCTGGGGCAGCATGGCTTGTACAGTGGGTAGCACTGTTGCAATGCAGGAAGATGCAATGCCCGGCTGGGACAACCTGGGAAACCTGTGTGGAGTTTGTATGTTTTCCCGGTGTTCACGTGGGTTTTCTCCAGGTGAACCACATTTCCTACCACATTCCAAAGACAGACATGTTAGGTGAATTCATTCATTGTCTCCCATTTAATCAACAAGGGTCACGGGCTAGCCAGGACCCACCTGGCAACTATGGCCGTAAGGGCCAGAACAACTCCAGACAGGGCGCCAATCCATCAAACACACACACATTTACACACTACGGGGCACTTTAGAGAGGCCAATTAACCTAACATGCATGTCTTTGGAAAGTGGGAGGAAACCAGAGAGCCTGGAGAAAATCTGCACGAACACAAGGATAACATGCAAACTCCACACTAACGCCCCACCCAGGGATCTTCTTGCTGTGAGGTGACAGCAGCCTTTAGTGTGTGAATGTGTGTGTGACTGTGTATGTCCTATAATAGAGCGGCACCCTGTGTAACATTCCTGCCCTTGCGCCCAAAGTTTTGGGTGGGCTTCGGCTGGCCTTTGACCCCATGTGTATTAAGTGGAAGATGATGAATTAATTAATTTTTAATGCTTTCCCCTAACATGCGGCACTCTGTCACATCAGCTTGAACGGCAAACGGGGAAAACCAAAATTCTTTGCCATTTCCAGCTGAGAACATTGCTTTTGTAGACTGTTGCCCAATTTGTTTGTAAACATTTGATGGGTGCTCCTTTTACACCAAATCTTGATTTGCCCTGTTAATAGTTACACTTTTAATTGTAAAAAACCTCCAGTACAGAAAAGTTTCAGTCTTTTCTTGGCTCTATACCAACTTTTTTTTCCCAAGTGTGTCATAGGCATCAGATTCTATATTTTATTACAGGTATTTTCAGTCCAGTGATGTTTGTCAGTTAAAACAGTGAAAATATTTTCTTTTATACGTTTTATAAGTTCAATAAATGTTGAAGCTACAAACCCGATTCCAAAAAAAGTTGGGACAAAATACCAATTGTAAAATTTGGAATGCAGTAATTTACAAATGTCAAAAACTGATATTCACAATAGAACATGGACAACATATCACATGTCAAAAATGAGACATTTTAAAATTTCATTCCAAATATTACCATTTTGTGACAGCAACATATCTCAAAAAAGTTGGGACAGGGCAATAAGAGGCTGGAAAAGTTAAAGGTACAAAAAATGGCAACTCTGGTCAATTGGCAATAGGTCATCACAATGACCGGGTATAAAAAAACATTTTGAAGAATAAAGATAGGAAAAGGATCCCCAATACCAGTAATTCTGTGCCGAAAAACAGTGGAGAGATATCAGAAAGGTGTTTGACAGTTTAAAATCGCAAAGAGTTTGAAAATATCATCATCATGTACAGTGCATAATATCATCAAAAGAGACAGAGAATCTGGAAGAATTTCTGAACTGGCCACGGAAAACATTTGGCGCATCATAAAAGACTAAGACAGTTGAGCAACTAGAATCCTACATTAGACAAGAATGGGTTAAACATTCCTATCCCTCAACTTAAGCAACTTGTCTCCTCAGTCCCCAGATGTTTACAGACTGTTGTAAAGAGAAAAAAGGATTTCTCACAGTGGTAAACATCGCCTTGTTTGGAATTGGGTTTGTATTAAACAAATGAAAAGCTTTTAGTTTTTTATTGTAATTATAGGAAATGTAACTGTAATATTTTCTGGAAAGGATGTGTGAGATATACAAACTGTTTGCGTGTGTGCATGAAAAACCTTGTCGCTTTAAAGTCTTTCAAGGCAGCAGATATATATTCAGAAAGCCTTTTCTCCATCAAGGCAACTCGGATCCATGCACGACCCTGAGACGGAAATGGATGGATGGGTAGAGAGAGAAGAAGGGGGGGTGAGAGAGAGAGAGATGTTCAAAATAAGCAGTGGCAGAGACAGAGAATACAAAAAAAGTCAAAAACGTGACTGAAAGAAAAGGACAGACAGTCAAAAATGATCTGCACTCCGAATTTCAGAAAAGAACAATCTTTGTCCATCTTTGTTGACAAGCTTTTATATGTCTTTATTCCCGTGTGTAGTAAACAGACAAACAGATCATTTTTCTCACCCTGAATCAATCTGTAGCATTTTCTAGAAGAACTGCATTAGTGCATACAAACCTGCCCATTATTCCAATCCAACTGTGATGCAATATTGTCCATGCAATGTGTGTATTATACGCCATGTACATCATATATCAGGATAGTAATATCTGATATTTTTAAGTCATGGGGACATTTTGATAGTCACATTAACATAATTTTTTATAAAAAGTAAAAAGGCAAAAGATTAATTATCATTTATGAATCATTAATGATCTGCATTATTAATTATGTCCGTAGAAAGTCCCCACTGATACAGTGACATAAACCTGTGTCATTGCATTTGTATGGTGTGTGTTTGTCACCTTACTTTGGCTCTGGAACTGCGTACATTCTCCATGCTCTCGATGCTTGGAATGCAGCCGTGTGGCACTTTGCTACAGGCTACACGCACATAATCCCAGAAGCTACGTGGACTCTCCAGGCCAAACCAAGTGATCTGACCTGCACAGAATAGAATAAAAAGAGGAAAAAGACAGACAGTTAAAATGTGGATAGATAAGAACGCAGAGAGTCAGAGATTTACAGATTTTGCACCATTTTTTACTGACATTGCTTAGGAGAGTCTCTGTAAGAAGTATCTTACAACTAGTAGCAGAAAAGATTGAATCAGGGGTCACAGACTGATAAAATCTGTCCAAGATTTTCACCAGAAGGTAGTTTTAAACCTTTTAAGAAGTGCTCCAGGGCTTATCTAATGCTAGTGGTCTGCATCTACCAGGTAAGGGCCAGACATTTCTGGACACCTGACCATCACACCTATATATTTTTTCCATCTTTCACAACAAGGCGCTTGGAACATTTTACATCCTTTCCTTTTCGGGCTAAATACTAGACAATTTAGCATCTCCAATTTACATAGCATGCATGTCTTTGGACTGTGAAAGGAAAACTGGAGAATGTGGAGAAAACCATGCAAACATGGGGAGAACCTGCAAAATAAACACAGAAATTTCCCAGGTAGGGTTACATTTAATGTTTTTATGATGACAGTGTTGGAGAAGTAAAGTGATATCAAATGTCAATCCAAAACCTTCTTCAGGTGTTCAGTAGGTTTGAGATAGGGTTGCTAAACGTCTCATATTGTCCAGGACTTCACTATTTATGGGCAATTTTGATTTGTCACATCCGGGACAGCTCCAGTCCCATATTCCAATCACAGCCTCATTGGTCATGAACACGCAATTCTCACATAGGAAGCCAACACCGTTAGCACAGACCCCACCCTACGGTTCTCGCAAATGTGAACACCTTTAGCACCTCCCCATTCTCACATAGGAAGCGAACACCTTTAGCACCCCCCTTGCATAAGAAGAGACTATAAAAATCATTTGATTCACATAAATTTTATACTTATTAATCCATTCAGTGATTCGTCGTACCCTATTCAGAATAAGTAGATTCATCTTCGAAGAGACCACTCTCATCAGTTATAGCATAACAGAAATAAATCTCAAGAATGTTTTAATGATTCTTATTCTAAGGTGCCCCCCCCCCAAAAAAAAAAAAACACACAAACAAAACTACACTTTGTTCCACTATACCTTGTTTGTATATGCTGAATTGCTTATTGTACATTTGCGACTACCTTAATGTTGTGTGCTAACAGAAAACGAGACCCTGTGCCAGCTTCCACATGCATAGTGTGTGGCAGAAAGCGAATGGATTTTTACTTACAGCCGTATCGCAGGTGTCTAATGATATATAATGGAAATATAATTTTGTTTACACAGTTTGTGCAGAAATAAAACAAATTCCACGGTGAGAGTCAAGTCAATTAACGTCTGATTTTACCGCTGATAACACGTAAGAACAGGATTAGAAGAAACATTACCAACACTTCTTTTCTTTCCTGCAGAACTGCTGGAAATGTAATGTAATGGTTTGTTGCACTTTTTTACCATCAATGTTGATGGGTTCTGTAGAAAAAAAAATAGTGGATGCCCAATAGCCCATTTGTTTAGATAGTGCCTGATCAAACACATTTTTAGAACCTTTATTTTACCAGACCGGTCATTACGAGCAGGCTCTTATTGTCATCCCTGGGTGAGGCGACCTGGGAAATTTCTGTGCGGAATTTGCATGTTCTCCCCGTGTTTTTGTGGGTTTTCTCCAGGTTCTCCGGTTTGTCCCATAGTACAAAGACATGCATGCTAGGTGATTTGGAGATGCTAAATTCTCCTGTCCTAAAACTAAAAGGGTAAAGGTTGCATCAGGAAGGGCATCCAGCATAAAACGTGCTAGATCGTAATGCAAGTGACTGCATCAAAATAACAATATAAGATGTTAAAAGACATTCTGGAACTTTCAGCACCTCTGACGTCATAATCTAAGAAGGTATGCATTTTCTATACCTAAGACATTGAAATACAAACACATATACTGCATCATGAGTTTAAACCCCACCACTGCCAAGCTCACAATGTTGATGGGTTCTGTAGAAAAAAAATAGTGGATGCCCAATAGCCCATTTTGTTTAGATAGTGCCTGATCAAACACATTTTTAGAACCTTTATTTTACCAGACAGGTCATTAC
This sequence comes from Aspidoras spilotus, assembly GCA_028565295.1. NCBI lineage: Eukaryota > Metazoa > Chordata > Actinopteri > Siluriformes > Callichthyidae > Aspidoras > Aspidoras spilotus. Next base: position 8,881 of record JAOUQV010313832.1, read on the forward strand.
GAGCAGGCTCTTATTTACAATGGATTTATAATGTAATACACTGTCATTGCATTGTGATTGTTACCTGCACAGTTGCGCTTTGTGGGATATGGATAAGCCTGAGCATATGGATAAGACTGAGTATCCCAATCTCATGCCAGATGTTTGAGCCCGAGGGAGTCGAACCCCAGATACTAACACCCCTAAATTTTCCAGTAGCGCACTCTACCAACTGAGCTAAATTCTTAGTCACACAAGGGGGAAATTTCGCACTGAACTTAACCCATCCGGAGGTGCATTGAGCACAGATACTCAGAGCAATAGGCAGGGCCCTGTACTGAAGCGCTTAGGGAGCAATTAGAGGTTAGGTGCCTTGCACAATGGCACCATGCGTCATGGATGTTACTTGCCAGAGTGGGTATCAAACTAGCGAGCTTTTGGTCCCAAACCCTGTTTGCTGATTTTTATCTCACAGTTGACACATGTTTAAAAAAATAATAAAAAATTACAATAGCTATAAATACAAGAGAAAAGAAGAAATCATACATTTTTTGTTGTTATTTTATATATATATACACAGAGAAAGCTACAAAAGAATATAAGTTAATCAATGCAGAAAAAAATAAGGTAATGACAAACACAAAAAAAAATATTTGAGATCGTGGTGGAAGGCAAAAGTCTGGAGCAAGTGGACCTTCACATATTTGGGATGTAAAGTAACCAATGTTACGGAGTGCGCTGATGAAGTGAAATCAAGAATGGCAATTTGCATGGTGGGGATGCTCATATTAAAAAGATATGAAAAAACAAATCAATTAGCATCAACACCAAACTATGATTGTTAAACATATGAATGTGATGAATGAACACTGAAGAAAGAAGAAAATCTTATTCAGGCTTTTGAGAAGTAGGTACAACTGATACTTCAGTGTAGACACTCAAATCAATTCTTTTCTTAGACTTGCACCGAGCCCTTTTGACATTCCTATTTTATTGTGTTGTAAATCCTATAAACAGTGGTAGTGCCATCTTCTCAAAGCAAGAAGGACCCAGGTTCAATCCCTGGGTGAGACGACCTGGGAAATTTCTGTGCGGAGTTTGCATGTTCTCCCTGTGTTTTTGTGGGTTTTCTTCGGGTTCTCTGGTTTGTCCCATAGTACAAAGACATGCATGCTAGGTGATTTGGAGATGCTAAATTCTCCTGTCCTAAAACTAAAAGGGTAAAGGTTGCATCAGGAAGGGCATCCAGCATAAAACGTGCTAGATCGTAATGCAAGTGACTGCATCAAAATAATAACTTGTATAATAAATGTTAAATAATCATTTTTAACTATTAAATAATAACTTTCAGCACCTCTGACGTCATAATCTAAGATGGTATGAATTTTCTATACCTAAGACATTGAAATACAAACACATATACTGCATCATGAGGTTAATTCCCACCACTGCCAAGATCACTGCCAAGCTCCCTCTGTGTCCTTGAGAAAAGCCCTTAACTATGGAATCAAATGAGATAGATTTGACTGTTCAGTTTTTAAATGAGATAAATGCAAGCCGCGCTGGATAAGAGCAGCTGCAAAATGCCATTAATGATTATGTACTGTATATTCTGAATTCAGATTGATTTTAGTAAACCAAAAACAAAAACTTGTATTGTTGATTTTAATTTTAAAACCTTGCCCTTTTCCCCCCCACACACACACTGCCTACTGATGCAAATGCTTATGAGGTAAGTAAGTGAACAATGAAATATTGATTTATACCACCTTCAATAGAACAATAAAGTCACCTCTATTCACACTTTTAAACAAGACAGGACCTAGCAACTTTAGTATGTTCCAGACACTCCCACTGTGTGTTAATCAAACCTGTTCAATTTAGCATTATAATACTTAGCATGTATAGCGTCTGGTTGTAATATCAGCATCCTACCTTTGAGCCGATGGCTGAGGATCTGCTCCAGAATGGAGACAAAATTGATGAACTCCGGCGACGTGTCATCTATAGTTTCATAACATGACCGATCAATCAGCGTTTTCACTGAGAACCTGCAGAGTAACACGAGTAAGATTTAAATTCTAATTCGAATTAGGATAAATGCTGTATAAATTACATGACACTGAAACCCAGCCATCCATCCATCCAGCGAGGGCAGGTACAACCCTAGACCGGGAGCTACTCCATCATAGGGCACAAACAAACAAACACACCCAAAAACGGGACTGTGGGGAAAACTGGAACACTGCAAACACATGCAGAGAACATTTCACATGTGAAATTGCTCCTTGCTGCAAGAGGATAGTGCTACCCACTGCGCCACTGTGTCGCCTGAATGTCTTTCAGTCATATATAACCATATAAGGAAAAATCTGTAGACCAGGTGTCTTCCAGGTGTCAAAGTTATTAAATTTCTATTCATAGTTGCCAGACAAACTGAATAAATACATAATTTTCAACACTGCTGCACAGAAGAAGGCAACATTTACCACTTATGTGAGTGACATGATCAACTTTTCCCTGGTATTTGTTTGTTTTTTTCTCTTGAACTGCATTGAAAATAGTAATAATGGAATGTGGTTCTTTTACCTTTCCCTCTGGAAAAACCCTTAGAGATTCAATGCTACGGGTTACCTGCACTGAATTACTGATATACTTCACCAATCCCCCAGATATTTTCTTTTCACCTTCGGTCAAAGCATCTCCATCCTGCAGTGGACCCAATCACCATAATCAGAATCAACAAATTAAACAGTCTCAAAAATGATGGACATTATTATTTCAGTACCTTCACTCACTTCGAACACTGGGAGGGAATTAATGAGGAAACTCTTTTCTGTACCACCTGTTCCTATCAAATGTAATTGCAGTGAAATGTTACACCTTTAGCGCTTGTTGCTTATTGATTTTCAAAGCTTTTTCCACAAACAGCAGCTGGGAACTGCATCTGACAGGTCAAATGACATTTCACTGCTCATTTCGTGCATGATATTTCCTAAAAACCTATAATACATACAAATTTATATTAATAAATATCAAAATATATACACGCAACTGTTAAAGCTTGCAGAAACTTGGTGGGTGACTTGTGCACATATAAATACACTGATCAACTATAACATTAAAATCAATAACATTACAACGGCAATGTTCAAGGGCTGAAAATTCAGTTCTCAGTGTTGGATAAAAGAAACATGGACAGAGATAATAATCTGAATGACTTTGACAAACCGGCCAACAAAGGACAAATATGAAACCATTAACAGTGTTACACTTGTCTATGTCCTATCCATGATGTGTGACAGGAGATTAAAGGCTAGACTTTTCAGTCCAATACCACAGAGCACAAACTGCTAAAAAGTTGTATAAAGGCTGCATTGATGCACACCAGCCAAGAGTGCAAGTGGCAACTCCCATCCACCACCGAAAGCACTGAATGGAGCAATGAAAGAAGGTGGCCTGGTCTGATGAATCTCATTTGCCATGACTTGCCTAGAGTGGGGTCCGAACCAGCGATCTCTTGGTCCCCAGCCCTTTACCCTATCCATTAAGCCACAGCTGAAAGTCATATTCAGCTTTGGGACAATGCTTGTTGTTAAAGGCGCTTTATAAATAAAATAAAACTGAATATTCAAGTGTATACGAGAAGCTAGTTTGAGAATAAATGACATAAAATCTCAGACATGGTTTATACAGACTTTAAACTGTCAATCTATTAAATTTATTCATTCATCATATTTCCTTTTTTTGTTTCACCGCATATGATGACAGCTAGCATGCTAACAAGCCGCTGACACAACAACGTTCTCTTACTGAGTTTTCTATGTGGTGTCTGACATTCTGGGCATTTCAACTGGTACCCTGCTATGACGGCATCACTTGATACTTCAGAAACCCTGCATGAGGCATCACTTGATACCTGTGATAACTGATAACTGGTAGAAGAACATCGTGCCCATTAACTGGAGATCATTATTTGAATGCAGATAGAGCCATAGCTTCCCATCGCTGCAAGTCTAAACAGCAAAACTGGCCATTATCTTAGGGTGGGAGGAATACTATACACTCTCGCCTGTATCATACAAAAACAGGAATCTGTGACCTGTCCACTTCATGACAGAAGAAAATATTTACAAGATATGGGTAAATCGCAAATGTCTAACTAGCAAAGCGAACTAATTGCACATTGCACCAGTAAGAGCAGAGTGTGAAGGTTCAATTAGCAGAGTAAGAGCACAGTTTTGCTCAAAATA
>JAOUQV010313870.1:0-13110 GCA_028565295.1 Aspidoras spilotus
ATCATTATCATCGTCATTATCATGTATCATCATCATCATCTTCGTCATCATGTATCATTATGTATCATCATCATCATTTTCATCATGTATCATCACCACGTCATCATCACCACCACCAACATCTTCATAATCATGTATTATCATTATGTATTATCGTCATCATCAATTATTATCATCATCATGTATCATCATCATTTATTATTATCATCATGTATCATCATCATCTTCATCTTTATGTATTATCCTCATTATCTTCATCATGCATCATTATCATCATCATCTTCGTCATCATCTTTCATCATCATTTTTATCATGTATCATCACCACATCATCACCAACATCTTCATAATCTTGTATCATCGTCATCATGTTCATCTTCATGTATCATTATCATCATCATCATAACATCATCATTCATTATCATATCATCATTATCTGCATCATCATACATCACAATCATTTTCATCATCATTATCATATATCATTAATCATTATCATCATCATCGTCAACATCAGCATTCATTATCATACATCATACATTATCATCACCTCAACTTCATCATGATTTATCATCATCATCATACATAATAAGCTTCATCATCACCTTCATCATCTTTATCACCCTCAACATCATCATCATATCAACATCATACATAATTACCTTAATCATCATCATATACTGTATCATCATACATAATGACCATCATCATTCATCATAATCTCCATCATCATACATCATCATCATCATCATCGTCATCATCATTATGTATCATTATAATCTTTGTCATCATGTATCATCGTCATTATAATATCACCATGATCTTATCATTATATATCATTATACATCACCATCATAATCAGTATCATCATCACCATCATCATCCAACATCACCATCATCATCATCATATCATAATTTGCATCATAAATCATCATACATAATCACCATCATTATCATCATCATGTATCATAATCTTTATCATAAACATGTATCATCCTTATTATTTTCATCATTATCATCATCATTGTCATCATGCATCAACATCATCATAATCATCATCATCATTGTCATCATCATCATCATCATCATCATATCAACATCATCTTCTTCATTATGATATATAATGATGAAGATGATGGTGGTTATATGACCATGATGATGATGATAATGATGATGTTGATCATGATGATAATGATGATGATAATGATAAAAGTGATTATGTATGATGATGGTATATGATCATGCATATTATGATGTGATGTTGATGATGAAGGTGATGATGATAATTATTGATATATGATGATGATAATGTTAATGATGAGGGTGATGATGTATAAAAATGATTTCCAACATCATCGTCATCATCATTCATGTATTATCACCTTTATCATTATCATCATCATATATTGTCATCATCATATCACCATCATCATCTTCATAATATATCATCATCCTATCTCCATCATCTTCATTATCATATATCATCATCATCTTTATTATATATCATCATCATGTATCATTATCATCATTTATCATCATCATTGTCATCATGTATCATTATCATATATCATATTATCATCTTCCTCATTTTAATAATACTAATATTAATATCATTGTCATCATTATTATAGTATCATCATCATAATCTTTATCATAATATATGATCATTATCATCATATCATCATACATCATCATTATAAGCATCTTCATCATCATATATCATATCATAAAAATCATCATTAACATCATCGTAATCATCATCTTTGTCTTCATGTATCATCATTATCATCATCATCATCTTGTTTCATGTATCATTATCCTCACCACCAACATCTTAATCATCATGCATCATCATTTTCATCATCATTTTCATCATCATTTATCATCATCACCATCAACATCTTCGTCATAATGTATCATCATTATCATTCATTACCATGTATCATCTTCATCATCATCATCATGTGTCATCATCATTTTCATCATGTAATATCATCACATCATTATCATTATTATCGTCACTATCAACTTCTTCATAATCATGTATCATCTTCATCATTATTCATTATCATCATTATTTATTATCATCATCTTCATCATCATTTATTATCATCTTCATCTTCATGTATCATCATCATCATCATCTTTGTCATCCTGTATAATCATCATCATCCTTATTTTTTGTCTGAGCATGTGTGTGTGTGAGCGTTTGTTAGTTTTTGTGTGTGTGTTAAAATCATGAACTGATATTTTTTTATTTTTTTATTTTTTGCAGTAGACTATGTGGAATATGGTGAGTATACACACACACACACACACACACATACTTCTGCTTACAGTCACATATCTACACACACGCACACATCCACACAAACATATCAAAACACACAGACCCACACACATTTACACACACTTTGTTTATCTTGTCGGGACAGATACAGACAGACAGACAGACAGACAGACAGACAGAGAGAGACAGAGAGAAACAGATGGATTTTGTAAAATTAATCATAGTTTCTTAAACAGATGTAAATTATCACTGTGTGTGTATACAGGTCACCCCTCACCTCACTCTCCTGCGAGTCCAAGTCTGACCCCCACCATCACTGTTACACATCGTCCTGAAGAGGACACCTTCGGGGTGAGAGTATTTTAATTAATTATTATTTATTCATTATTATTAATTAATAATTATTTATGGTTTATTAATGTTGATATTTATTATTAATCATTTTATTATTAATTATTTTATTATTTATCAATTATTTTGGGCGGCACGTTGGCGCAGTCGTTACTGTATCTTTACAGCAAGAGGATCTGGGTTCGAGCCCCGAGTGGGGCGACTCTGGAAATTTCCATGTTGAGTTTGTATGTTCTCTCTGTGTTTACACGGCTTTTCCGATTGTGTGTGTAAGTGTGCGCCCTACAATGAATTGGCACCCTGTCTAGGGTTGTTCCTGCTCTCACGCCCAGAGTTGCCAGATGGGCACTGGCTTCCCTGTGATTTTTTTATTTTCATTTTTTTTCCAAACATGGAGACACCAATTATTAAGCCTCGGTTCATAGTTTAATCAATCCATACTGGACTCTTTCGGTCTTACAAAATCATGTTACTGGAATCACCATCATGTAATCACCATCATGTTATCTCAAACAACCTCAACATGTCAGCATCATCAGTTAAGGATGTTTCTCTGTTTACTGTGTATATTTAAATAATTCAGATTTTTTCCCAAATTATATTTAAAAAGAGGGGAATTAAAAAAGGTTGTCTGTAAAAAGCTATGATTTACCTTGTGATCATTTGGTTCATTTTTCAGTCCATGTCTTAAGGAACCCAACCCCCAAATGCTCCCTGTGCACCTTAATGGCCTTATAAGTGAAAGCAATTAACTGCTGCTAAAATCAGTAAAATCAGTTTAATTTCTTGTACATGATAAAATAGTGAAGTATAATTTAAATTAATTATTATTTGTGGGTTATTTTTTTGCTCATGAGACTTTCCTGAGGAAAATATACTCTATAATTCTTAATCTGTGTGTGTGTGCGTAGGTGTCGATTGCGGTGGGTTTGGCCAGTTTCGCCTGTGTCATCCTCCTCGTCATGTTTGTCCTCATTAATAAATATGGAAGACGCTCCAAGTTTGGCATGAAAGGTAAGAAATGTGTAAACAATCTCAGCATGAGGAAGAAGATGATGATGATGAAAAATTATTTGTTTTTGTTTCGTTTTTGCATTCAGGTTATTGACATTATACTTTTTATAAGTTTATGAAGAACTCCATGCATTTGTTCTAGAGAAAAGTTAAATATCTTTCTCAAAAAACAATTAAATGCCTCTCCTGTGAGCAGCATGCTGAGTGTAGCATATTGTTGTTTTTATTGTCAGATAGGGAGTCTGGTGCTGTTCTTCATTAAAGACATGGGTTGCATCTGAAATAGCATACTTCTTTACTAGTTAGTGTAGGAATCTATTAGTATGTCCGAATACCTAGTACACATAGTATGCGACACTTTCACGGATATTGTACTCTAGGCTTGGAAGGGATTTTCTAGAACGGATCCCCAGTACACTGTCTAAAGACAAAATATCCCATAATTCTCTTAGCATGACATATTAGGTCAAAGTTTGGTAAGATGGTGGTAAGATTACGGTTAAGCAGTACATACTCTAGTAAATAAGACTAGTACGTAGTAGTTAAGTCTGAACATTTGAGACTTTTGTCTGGTTTTCCAAGATTATCTTTGGTTTTCTGTTCCTTGGTACTCATATCTGTATTGTTCCAGATATTTGCGATCCTTGGTACTATAGATCCCTTGGATTTTAGTCTAGTTCCTAAGAGCCTTTTTGTTTTTCATGGTTCTATGGTTTATTGGATACCTTGGTGCTTGCTTTTGTTGGTACATTTGCTTCTATAACAATATTTTATCTCTGTGGTTCTGCTTGGATCCCAGGTCTTTGGTTAAGTTGAAGTTATTTGGTTTCTTCTTAATGTTCTATAACAAAATTGTTCATCTTTGTTTTGTAGTAACTGGATATTTGATTACTATATTATCTAAGCATATCCCAGTGGTTCAGTGGGTTCCTCAGCTTTATAGATTTTTGGTGTTTGAATTTGTATTACAGTACTACAGTACATCTGTGCACCTCTTTTTTTGTAGATTGATTATACCTGACTCCTTGTTTTCTTGGTTACTTTTATTTCATAAGGTGCCAGTTCTCTGTTTTCTTGGTACTTGAGTTGGTATTGTACCTCATGATTTATTTTCTAGGTTCTTTAGTTACCTTGGTCTAGCTTTCATTCTGGTTTCTAGCTCATTTCACTTTTTTCATGGTTTCATGGTTTATTAGATACCTTGGTCCATGGCTGTATGTTATCTTGGTGTCACTGTTTTTTTTCATCAGGTTTTCTTAATCCTTGCTTTGACTTGTGGGAAAATTATTCAGCTTTGAGTGTAGTGTTAAATCTCTCTTCCCCATTTCATTATTTTTGACAGCATTGGCAACCCTGATTGTCATCACATTCCCATCACAGTATTAATATGGTCAGCTTTGAGGCTGCGTTCAGTAATTTGGCAGATGATTTTATTCAGTATTGAGGAATTGAATCCAGTCTGAGTGGAGATGAGCAGATGAAGATTAAAGACATGCCAGTGGCTTTTTCTGTTACTCGTGGGATTTGAACTTCTAACCTACTGATACCAGAGTTTTTTTTGCTAAGCTACCTCTGCCAAGCTTTAAGTTGTACTTCTGACCTTTCACTGCTGGAGTATCTACAGGGTGGGACATTTATATGGATACATACAGATATATACATATCTCTGTATGTATCCATATAAATGGCCCACCCTATATATTATAACCCCAGTTCCAATGAAGTTGTGACATTGTGTAAAGCATCAATAAAAATAGAATTCAATGATGTACAAATCCTTTTCAACCCATATTCAATGTAATACACTACAAAGACAAGATATTTAATTTAAACATTTTTTTACAAATATTTACATGTAAAATTTTCATGTATCATGTTCCAAAACCAGCCATTAGAGACCACCAGCCAGTGTATTTTAAGTGCCGGTCCCAAGCCCGGGTAAATGGTAATGGTTAAGTTAGGAAGGGCATTCAGCATGTAAAGAGAGATGTTGAGGTGAAAAGAGTGTCCGATAGAGTAATGATTTTGAAGATTGAAGGTGTATGCACCACAAGTTGGCTGTGAGTTGGAGGAGAAAATAAAATTTAGGAGGGAGCTAGATGAAGTGGTAGAGAGCATTTCCAAGGAGGAAGGAGAAGAAATTGGTGCAGATTTCAATGGGCATGTTGGTGAGGGCAACAAAGGAGAGGAGAAGGTAATGGGCAAGTATGGTATTAAGGATAGGAAACTAAAAGGACAGATTAGGATTGCAAAGAGAATGGAAATGGCTGTGGCAAACACATATTTACAAATGAAGGAGTAACACATGGTGACCTAGAAAAGTGGGTGCAGGAGCACACAGGTAGACTATATATATCCTGTGTAGACGAGGTTGCGTGAAAGACATTGGAGACTGTAAAGTAGTGGCAGGGGATAGTGTAGCTAGACAACATCAAATGGAAGTTTTCAGGATGACTCTGGTGGTTAGGAGGAGGAAGAGGTCAAATGTAGAGTAGAGGACAAAATGGTGGAAGTTGAGAAAAGACGAATGCCGAGGAGTTCAGAGAGTTGTTGAGAAAGGCTTTGGGTAGTAGTAAAGTAGTTCCAAATGACTGGTTAGCAGCAGCAAAGATGATTAGACAGAAAGGCTGAAAAGTACTTGGTGTGTCTTCTGGACAGGTGAAAAACAGCAAGGAAACTTTGTGGTGGGACAAGGAAGTACAGGAGGTTATTCAGATGAAAAAGTTAGCAAAGATAAAATGGGACAGGGAAAGTACTGAAGAGAGAAAGCAGGAGTATAAAGAGATGCAGAGTAAGACAAAGAGGGCAGTAGCAAAGGCCAAGCAGTAGGTATATGATTAGTTGTATGAGGAAGTAGAGGAGTTGCATCAGCTTACGAGGAAGAGAGATAGAGCGGGAAATGATGTGCAACATGTCAAGGTGATCAAGAATAGAAATGAAAATGTACTGACAGATGAGGAGAGGGTATGCGAAAAATTAAATGAGTACTTTGAGGAACTTATGTATGAAGAGAATGACATGGAAATAATAATGGAAGGCATAGAAATGGTGGAACAGGAGGTATCAGGAATTAGCAAGGATGAAGTAAGGAAAGTTTTGAAAAGGACGAAGAAGGGAAAATCAGTCGAACCTGAATGGTACAGGTATGGTACAGGTATGGAAATGTATAGGAGAGATAGCAGTGGTGTTTTTGACTAGACTATTCAGTACGATTTTTAAAAATGAAATGATGCCTGAAGATTTGAGGGAAAGGGAAAAGTACTTGTACCGATTAACAAGAACAAGGTTGCATAAAGTTAATGAGCCACACAATTAAGATTTGTGAACGAGGTGTGGAAGCTAGGCTTAGACAAGCAGTGACTGTGAGTCAGTATGGTTTAATTCCAAGAAGGAGCACTACAGATGCCATTTTTGCTTATGATAGTGTGCCGAGGGTGGAACTGTGGTGTTGTATTAATAAGTCCGGAGTGGCGAAACAGTCCTAGATTGGTGCAGGACATGTATGAGAAAAGCATACTTTAGTGACAAATATCTTCAAGGTAAAGGTGGGACTGCATCAAAGACCAGCTCCGAGCCCTTTCTTGTTTGCTCTAGTGATAAACAGACTAACAGATGAGGTGAGACAGAAATCACCATGGACTATGTTGTTTGCAGATGACATCGTGATCTGTAGTAAGAGCGAAGAACAGCTAGAAGAGAGAGAGTTGGGGGTATGTTCTGAAAAGGAGGGGAATGAAATTCACTGTAGTAAGACAGAATACATGTGGGTGTGTGAATGAGAGGGAGGCAGGTAGAACAGTCGGGCTACAGGGAGAAGTTGCAGGAGGTCAGATACTTAGGATCAACTGTCTAAGGAAATAGGAAATAGTGGAAAACGGGTAAAGAGAGTACAAGCAGGATGGAGTGAATGGAGAAAAGTGTCATGAGTGATGTGTGACAAAAGGGTTGTGGCAAAAGTGAAAGGAAATGTTTATAAGAGAGTAGTGAGACAAGCCTTGTTGTATAGTTTGGAGACAGTGGCACTGACTAGGAGACAGAAAGCAGAACTTTGGGTTGCAGAGCTTAAGATGTTGAGGTACTCTTTTAGAGTGATCAGGGTGGACATAATTAGAAAAAAGAACATCAGATGGACAGCACAGGTTGTAAAATTGGAAGACAAAGTAAGAGATGGCAGATTGAGGTGGTTTGGACATGTGCAGAGGAGGGAGAGTGAATATATTGCTAGGAGGATGTTAGAGATGAATTTCCCAAGCAGGAGGCAGAGAGGAAAAGCCAAAGATGAGATAAACTATATTTCCAAATGTATTCGCTCACATGATTTGACTCATATATGAGATAATCCATAGGGTTCGATATGATGTCAATCCACTCTTTGCAGCTAGAACAGCTTCAACTCTGTCTGGGAAGGCTGTGCATTCATAGGAATTTTTGACAATTCTTTCAGAAGCGCATTTGTGAGGTCACACACTGATGTAGAATGATGTAACTCTATATAATGCGCCAGACATTTTGAGTGCGAGACAGGTCTGGACTGTATACAGGTCAGTCTATTACCTGCACTCTTTTACTACGAAGCCACACTGTTGTAACAAGTGTAGATTTTAACTTGTCATTGTCTTGTTAATAAAATACTCTGGACGTTCCTGAATATGTTGATTGGATGGCAGCATATGTTTCTCTAAAAAACCTGTATGTACATTTCAGCATTAAAGGTGCCTTCACAGATGTGCTATTTACCTATGCCATAGGCACTAACACATGGCCATACCATCAGAGATGCTGACTCTTGTTCTTTGCACTAATAACAATTCAGACAGTCCTTTTGCTGTTTGTCCTGGAGGACACGACATCCATGATTTCCAAAAACAATTTGAAATGGGGACTCCTCAGACCACAGGACACTTTTTTTACTTGTTGTTGATGGATGACTTTCTCTTTACATGGTAGAGATTTAACTTAATCTTCTAGATGGATGATGAACTGTGTTTACTGACAATGGTTTTCTGAAGTTCTCCTGAGCCCATGTGGTAATATCCGTTACAGAATGATGTCAGTTTTTAATGCAGTGACACCTGGAAGGTCACGGTTAGTCAATGTTGGTGTTAGTCCTTGAAGCATACTTACAGAGATTTCTCCAGATTCTCTGAATATTTTGATTAAAATTATAGGCTGTAGATGATGAAATCCCTAAATTTGTTGTAATTGCATGTTGAGAAACTTAAACTGTTCTTAAATTTGCTCATGAGGTTGTTCACAAAGTAGTGAACCTCGCCCCATTTTTCAAGGATGCTCACTTTGTACCCAATCATAACACTCACCTGTTTTCAATTAACCTGTTTACCTGTGGAATTTTCCAAGCGGGTGTTTTTATTTATTAATTTTTTTTTTTTAACTTTCCTCAACTTTCCCAGTAATTTCTTTCCCCTGTCCTAACTTGGAATGTGTTGCAGGAATCAAATTCAATATGAGTGAATATTTGAAAAAAAAATAAAGTTTATCAGTTTGAACATTAACCTGCAGAGTGCTAAATGGATAAACGAATGGATGGAGGGATGATGAATAGATGGATGGAAGGATGATGAGTGGATAGATGCATGGAGGGATTAGTGGATAAATGATGCAGTGATGAATGGATGGCAGGATAATAAATGGATAGACAGTTCTGTATGGATGATGATGGCGAAGTGTTTTCAAAGCCTCTGTTCTGTATTTAAACTTGATTGGAATTTATTAAAATTGATTTAAAATATAGGATATACTGAAAAAGATGTAGTGGCAGAAGTTTATTTCATGTTTAAGGAGAAAATACCAGTGAAATAAAGTAACGGATACAACAGCGTGATTGGTTCAGGGAGAAATTCCCAGAATGGAAAAAGGGGAAGTTTATTTAGTATCTGTTCTCAGTGTGTTTTAATCACATTAACCTTTACAACTTTCACTTCCTCTACTACATTTTTCTTCTGTCATCTGTTCATCTGTTCCTTCACATCTTCCAAATTAATCCCGACACTCCGATCTTCTCTCTTTGGCATTTATGAATATCTATATGTTTTGTTTTTAGTTGATTTATAAATATCTTATTTCAGTGTATCAGATTTCAAAATCTTTTCCCTGTAGGCGACTTGGTGATCCATCTGCTGATAAAACACAGACATTAAAAAGAAATCTGATTTTAAAGAAAGTAAAACGAAAAGTGGGATCAATGATTCCATTAGGGATCTGTTTCTCAACATCCATCAGCAACAGGTTCTCTGCCAAATGCAGCAAACGCAATCAAATCTGGGTTTGTTTTTCCCTTAATAGCTTTTATTATAAAATAAAATCTCATCCCACTGCATCACCACCACCAACACCACTGCCATGCTGGAGATCTGAAACATGTGTGATGTTATGCATTAAGCTTTAAAGGATTTGTTTCATTAATTCTTTCATTCATTCAATAATGAATTTATTTCTTTATTTATTTGTTTGTTTATTCAAGCTGAAAAGGGTGAGCCAGGAAGGGCATCGGGTATAAAACATGTGCCAGATCATAATGAAAGTGACTCGCTTTTCATACGACGTCACGTGCGAGTGAACATACAGCTGTTTCGCATGATGAGACTATGCGTAAATACACACATACACACGCGTCCTCACCGCGGGATTTACAAATATGTATGTATCTTTAAGCAGGCAATTAAAATGCCTAGCGACTGAACTGCATTTCCAGAGGAAGTGGATAATAAACTAAGGATAATTTCCTTCACCGTGTGTGTGTTTGTGTGTTTGTGTGTGTGTGTGTGTGTGTGAACGAGAGAGAGAGAGAGAGAGAGAGAGAGATCATTAGACTCCATGCCATGTCCTATAGAGTATTCTCCAGATTCTGCAGTTTAAAAGAAGACGACATTTCATTTAGTGTTAATATGAAGCACAGGGAGTTCAACAGCGGTACAGGACACAACAGAGAATAGCTCAAATGAAACACTTAATCCTTAGAACTTTAATTGGTCTATTACGTCCTCGTCGAGTTAGATACCGGGTCATACTGGGTTGCTAAATGTTCGAGAACATCGTTCTATAAAGTCTATATTAGCGGTGAAGTGCTTATTAAAAAAAATCATAGGTTTATTGTATACCCTACTATTATTTATATTCACACGGAAAAGCATTAGTTTATGTTTTGTCCACTGGAGGTCAGTGAAAATATTTTGCACATGCCAGGGATACCTTAAGATACTCTCTGGTCAATCCTGCTTTTAACATCTGTTTATTTATCTTCTTTTTACATCCATTAATTATCTTCTGCTTAATCTTCATGGAGTTGTGGGCCAGCTGTTGCCCACCCGGCAACTCTGGGCACAAGGGCAGGAGCAACCCTAGATGGGGCACCATGCTATCATATCGTACACATTTGCATTTACACACAATAAGGACAACTTAAGTGTCGACAATAAACTAACACACATGTAATTGTAATGTAGGAGGAAACCGGAACGGACAGGGGAAGAACATGTAAACTCCACACAGAAATGTCCTTGGTTGTCACGCCCAAGGATTGAACCCGGGTCCTTCTTGCAGCACTACCCCCTGCTTTTTTATTACATTATATTATACAAGTTTTATAATGTTTCATAAGAAATTCCAAGGTCAGATTCTCCATTTTCATATTATTTTTTCCATTAAATATTCCGTAGAAAGACGATACAAAGTTTTCCTACAAACGTTCAGTGTGTTTTTAATTCGACTGAGAGTAGAAATATAGTTCAATACAGAGATATCACAGTGGGGCAGAGAGACTTGTTGAACTTCTTGGACACAGCAGACGTTTTGAGGTACCCGTCAGTAAAACCCTAAAACTTTAGTATGAACCTTGTTTTCAGAAGGACTTCATCATCTGTTTTTGTCTGAGCATTTTAGACCACTTTAACCAGTAGGAATTTAAAAAATGTATTTCGTCTCAACCCTGGTGTCTGGTGAAGGACCAGAGTAAACATGCTAGTCTGCAGCATGTCTGAGTGTTAGCCAAACCTAGCCTGTTGGCATGGGCTCATGTGCTAATGTTCCAGGAAAGCTCAGTTAATTCAAATGAGCATGGATACATAAAGTTCAGATTCAAGCCTGGAGCTCGGGAGGCATTTGCACCTGTTCTCTCTGCTTCTAATGGTCTCGCTGGCAAACACGCACTCCGCTATACTCCCGCTTCTTCTCAGCAATTAGCCACCTGTGAGGCTACACACATACTCCAACGTGCAGACACAACAGTTAGTTAACATCATGTCGGCTACATCCAAACTCATTTACACTTTGCATATGCTAACAAGGCTCCTGTTTAGCATACACCCATTTAATTCCCTGTTCCAAATGACAACTTCCTGTTTAAACCAGTCAGTAAGTTTGTAACGAGCTCATCATCCTAAATACCAATAATTGATCCTGACATGCATAATTTTGGATTCTGGATTTGGAAACTGGAATCTGGCCATATCCCCATTGGCTCCCTCACTTAAATGTTACAATTGTATTTAATGTGTGAAAGACGACACTAAACTTCTGGAATGTTACAGTTTATTCTATTATAATGATGTAATGATGATTGTTGTAATTTGATGGTGCCATTTATATTTTTTCATAGAATATTGTTATAAAATTGTAAACTTTCTCTAAATGTAGCTCAGTACTCTTGTGCCTGTATAGAGCAGTGTGTTACAGTGGCGCATGGGGGTGTTAATGATGGTTGCTAATGCCACTCTGAGGGGGTCTCTGTGCCTTGAAAGTTACCTCAGGGACTCGGGCATTGGGTTATATTAGGACACATCCCGTGCAATGCTATACCCACTGTGGTTTTGTGTGTATGAATGTGTGTTCAGTGTTGGGTAAGTAATCAATTAATTACTCATTACATAATAAAATTGTAAAATTGTTATTTTACTAATTACTTTAAGTTACTTCCTCAAACTGTTAGCCGTAGGCCAATAAACATAGTAGAGGGCTGGGGACCAAATAGATTAAAAAGATCACTTTCACTTCGAACGATCAGTGGTTCAATCCCCACTCCATACAAGTCATGAAGTGCCAGTGAACAAAGCACCCAACCCCCAACTGCTTCCCGTGAGCTTCAATTGGGGGGAAGCACACTGTAGGTTTTATCTGTTGGTTTTGTCTGTAGGGTTTTTTTTGTAGGTGTTATCTGTAGGCTTTTTCTGTAGGTTTTTTCTGTAAGGTGATATCTGTAGCTTTTTTCTGTAGGTGTTATCTGTAGATGTTATCTGTTGGAGGAAACCTGGTGGTGGAACAAGGAAGTGCAGGAGGTTATTCAAAGGAAGAGGTTGACAAAGAAGAAATGGGACAGCAAGAGGACTGAAGAGAGTAAGCAGGAGTATATAGAGATGAAGAGTAGAAAGAAAGAGGTAGCAAAGGCCAAGCAGAAGGCCTATGATGAGTTGTACGAGACGTTAGACAGTAAGGAAGGAGAGA
>JAOUQV010313916.1:0-13102 GCA_028565295.1 Aspidoras spilotus
TGTTTTGTATATGTCTCCTGTATGTTCCAAGGGGGGACTTTTATTTTGAATATGAACCCTGGTTTTGGGAACAGGAATAGGAAATGGTGGCAATTTTTGATTTGGATTATTTGGGACATTGCAACTTTTTTTGGATTATTTGGGACATTTCAACTCAATTTTCTGGACTTCTTCTTCTGGACTTTCTTCTTCATCCTGCTTAAAGGACATCGGTAGCAGGGCACTTGTTAGCTGTGTGCGGGTACTGATGTTAATGTGTTGTCTGCTCTTAAAATACCTAGTAAAAACTAATTTGTCAAGCTGTATCACTTGTTTGACATCTCACCCAATTAGTGTCTGAATTTCTTTTGGTAACTACTGAGATTGTCAGATTGTTACAACACATGCCCCTCCCAATTATTCTTTTGGAGCTTCTGGGAAATTCCACACAACAGGGGAGTGCGTGCGATGACAGGTACCTAGAATTATGTTTTTATTCGTGTTAGCAAGCGATCATTTATTATTAATAATTATTAATACTAATTCAATAATTCAATTCAATAATAATTCAATAATTCAATCAATGATCAATAATTATTAATACTAATTGTTTCTTTAGCCTTAGTTGTAATTATGCATGTACACAACTACATGGGACACACATATATTATTTTCATTTCACGAATGATATGTTTCTCAATGTTTAACTTACCGGTTATAGCCTTATTTGCTTTTAGGTAAAAAAAAAAAAGCTTGTAAACAAAACTACCGACTGCATACGTAAAAAATACAGAAACTTTCCATTTTACTAACAAAACATATTTAATGTAAATCAGCCATTTTATGTAGAAAATTGATATTGTTATTATTGTTTGTACTGTTTGCACTAGTGCACTTTAATGTTGTGTGTAGAACCTTGGTCTGGAGGAACGTTGTTCTGTTTCACTGTGTACTGTAACACTGTATATGGCTGAAATGACAATAAAACTACTTGAGACTTGAGACTTGAGAAAAGAATACATATAAAAAGTATTCCAAAAGTATTTGCTCACACATCCAATTGATCAGAATCCGGTGTTCCAATCACTTTCATGGCCACACGTGTATAAATGCTTCAGCATACCAAAACATTTTGGACAATTCCATACTCCCAACTTTGTGGGAACAGTTTGAAGCTGGCCGCCTCCGCTTCCAACATGACTGTGCAACACTGAACAAAGCAAGGTCCATAAAAACACGGATGACGGAGTCTGGTGTGAAAGAACTTGACTTGCCTGCATAGAGTCCTGACCTTAATCTCATGGAACATCTTTGGGATGAATTATTCGTTGTGTATATAGGAAAATTCTCTTTATTAAGAACAAGCTGTTACATTCACAGTCAGACTCACACACACACACAAAACCCTATAAACCTGTTAACTCCCCTAAGACACATGAAAACGGTGAACACACAAAACAGCAATAAAACAATAACACTAACATTTAAATATAACTAACACAACGACACATTTATTAATTAATAAAAACACATAAAAACGCATTAACTGGGCCATAAAACAGTATTATATCACTCATCCAAATTATTGAAATCAGGTGTTTCAATCACTCCCATGGTATAGGTATATGAATGCTTCAGAATACCATCACATTTTGGATAATTCCATGCTCCCAACATTTTGGGAACTGTTTGGAGCTGGCCCCTTCCGCTTCGAACATTACTGTGCAAAGCAAGGTCCATAAAGACATGGAGTCTGGTTCGTATGAACTTGACTGGCCTGCAGAGTCTTGAACTTATCATGACAGAACATTTTTGGGATGAATTAGAGCAGAGACTGAGAGCTAGGCCTTCTCGTCCAACATCAGTGTTTGACCTCACAAATGCACTTCTGGAAGTGTACATAACCCCGGTACATACATAGATATAAACACATGCATATAAAAAAATGTACAAACCCCTCTTATAATTCCAGGTTTAGTAATGTAAAAAAATTAGACCAAAACAAATTATTTCAGATCTTTTTCCACCTTTAATGGAATGGAGACCTAAAACCTGTAATATTAACCAATTGAATTTTTTAGGGGGAAGAAGTAAAAAATAAAAACCAAAATAAGGTGGTTGCATAAACTAATACTTTGTTGAAGCACCTATTGATGTTATTACAAGACTCAGTATTTTTGGTAGAAGCCTATCAGCATGGCACAAATTGACTAAGCAATATTTGCCCACTTTTCTTTGCAAAAACACTCCAAATATCTCAGATTGCAGTGGCATCTCCTGTGTACAGCCCTCTTCAGTTCACCCCACAGCATGATGCTGCCATAACAATGCTATGGTGTTTTGAACACAGCCAAATTCCCAGGTATAAGAGGGTGGCACATTTATGCAACCACATTATTTTAGTTTTATATTTTTTATTTCTTCCCCCTGTATATTTCAGTTTGTTTTTTAATTGGGATGTACAGGTTGTACGTCCCACTATAGGTGGATGAAGTTCTTAAGTGATTTGTCTTGTTTTCATTTTTATAGCATTAATCCTGGAATTTTAACACCGATTTGTATATTTATATCCACTGTGTGTATAATTGTCTTAAAAAAGTTAATTTATTTTAGTAATTTGATGCAAACAGTGAAATGCATACATTATAAATTCATTACATACGCAGTGATCTATTTTTAATGTTTATTTTTATTATTGTTTATTGTTGATGTCTTACAGCAATCTAAAACCCAAAATTGTTATCCCAGAAAATTAGAATAATATGTACAAACTCGATTCCAAAAAAGTTGGGACAAAGTACAAATTTAACAGAATAAAACTGAATGCAATGTTTTAAAATATCATATTTTATTCCGAATAGAACATAGATGACAATTTTAATGTTTAAACTAAGAAAATGTATGATTTAAAGCGAAAATTTAGGTGATTTTGAATTTCGTGACAACAATATGTCTCAAATAATTTGGGACAAGCCTATGTTTACCACTGTGAGACATCCCTTTTCTCTTTACAACAGTCTGTAGGAGATAAGTTGCCCTAGTTGAGGAATATAAATGTCAACCTATTCTTTTCTAATGTAGGATTCTATTTGCTCAACTGTATTAGGTATTTTTTTTCGTATCTTCTATTTTATGATGCGCCAAATGTTTTTTATATAGACTGAAAGAGACGTCATCTGGATGGGAGCACATGTTGCTATAGAACCTGGATATACCTTTCAGCATTGATGGTGTTCTTCCAGATGTGTAAGCTGCCCATGCCACACGCATTAATGCAACCCTACACCATCAGAGATGCAGGCTTTTGAACTGAGCTCTGATAACAATCTGGGTACTCCTTCTCCTCTTTAGTCCGAATGACATGTTGTCCCTGATTTCCATAAAGAACTTTAAATTTTACTTCGTCTGACCACAGAACAGTTTGTCACTTTGCCACAGTCCATTTTAAATGAGCCTTGGCCCAGAAAAGACGTCTGCGCTTCTGGATCTTGTTTAGATATGCTTTTTTTTATTGAACTATAATTGTAAATTATAGTTGTAAATATTCTTGAGCCCATTTTGTGATTTCCAATACAGAAAAGCGTGCACCTGTGTGTGATACAGTTCTGTCTAGGGCCCGAAGATCATAGCACCCAGTATGGCTTTCTGCCCTTGACCCTTACGCACAGAGATTCTTCCAAATTTTATGAATATTTTAATGAGATTATGCACTGTAGATGATGATATGTTCAAACTCTTTGAACTTTACACTTTCAAACACTTTCTAAATTTTGCTCCACTATTTGTCAGCGCAGAAATAGGGGGATTGCTATTTCCCATCTTTACTCGTCTTCCCATCTTTACTTCTGAGAGCCACTGCCACTTCAAAATTCTCTTCTAATACCTGGTCATGTTAATCCATTATTGCCAATTTGTCCTCCATCTGTTCCTTTTTTGTACCTTTTACTTTTCCAGTCTTTCTCACTTTCGACATTTAATATGTAGTCAATGTTCTATTGTGAATACAATATTAGTTTTTGATATTTGTAAATGATTGCATTCTGTTTTTAGTTACAGTTTGTACTTTTTCCCAACCTTTTTGGAATTGGGTTTGTATATACTCTGTATATTATTATATGTATAATACACTGAAAGGTTTTTTAATGAAACCTTAAATGTGCGGTGCTTTATGGGCCCTCAATCCAGATGATCACAGGTGTTCACGGGTTGAATAATGCGGTACTTTATGATAATGATAATGTTTCAGCTGTTTACTGGAGTTCACAGGTTGAATAGCCATTGTAATTATAGAGTAGCCTTTGTGATTAAAGATGATCCGGTTAAATGTTTTTAGTTTCAGTTTAAATTTAGTCATTAGTCTTTTTTACCTGTGTAACAATCAGCGTGTTTTTATGCCACTTTTGTCATTTTGAGTCAAAATAATAATGGAACAATGTCAGTGTCCATTGTGTGTGTGCGAGAGATAGATAGATAGATAGATAGATAGATAGAGTGCGTGAAACTGTTCAGACAGTCCGCTTTTACTTGCCCTCTACCCGTTTCTGCCTGTGGCTCTTTTCCGGTCTCCTTCTCTCTCTCTCTCTCTCCTACACGTTACAAGAATTTAAACAATCATAACAACAATTACACACTATTGAATAAAAAAAATAAATAAATAATACAATTATGTACAATATATAAAAAAGAATTGTCTATCTCTCAGAGGCTGGCCTAGTTGTTATGCAAAACATTTTTATTTTATAAAAAAATACATATTATAAAATATTAACACGTGTAGAAATATTAGCAAAAGTAAAAAAAAAAAATAATGCATTGTTTCTACAAAACACAAAATTTTAAGGCTAACCCTAAGTCACTCTTGAAATCTGTCTTACACCAAAGACATCTTGCTAGGCCCAGTGTAGGGAGGGGTAGTGTCCTCTGACTTTGGAAATCTCAATATGTATAGTGTTAAGAGACAGTTGTGTCCGGATGGTAGCTTGCTATTTCAATAGAACAGCTATCTGGATGTATCCAATGATTCTCTGAGAACCAATGAAAGGAGAAGAAGCCAATTGGAATCCTTCTGTTCTCATATTTTGTGTTTAATTTACTTCAGTGATGGAGAAATAGTTGAACACACCGTGCCAGTGATCAGATAATTCCAAAGTGAGAGCTTTAATATGCTCAAATACACCATTAAACCATTCCTGACTTTAAATGCCACTTACATAAATACTGTGCCATTTTATTAAATCATTTTGTTTACTTACCAGGCTGTAGGTGACTCCGGTACCAGCTGCTCCATTTGTATTTTCATTTATTTGAACTGACACACACAAATCAGCGTCCCACCTTCTAGAGTCCAGTAATATGTCCTTGTTTGTGTTCAAGAGACTTCAAGATGTGTAACAAACAACATACCACAAAGTATCTGCTGACCATCTGAGGGCTATATTGTGATCTCCCCCTACCCCCAAGCTGAGGCACATTTTCCCCAAACCAAAATTTTCTATTACAGTGTGAGCTTTTGACTAATAATTTTGAGAAGAAAATTATTTTATTTTATATTCTGTTTATTGTTGATGTAAATTTTTGCATAGCTGCCAACAAGCATGTGCTATGGGTTTGTGTACTGCTACATTTCACACGTTATACACACATTGGGTATGCTCAGACATTTAACTTATACATTAAGCCATGGCTTGCCCCTTAACCACTTTGTGCAGAACCCCTCTGGCTACCATGCCCGCACATAGATTTTTTCTCTAAATGCATAACAAATAATTAAAAGAAAATAAAAAAAATCTCAATTGTTTTCTGGTTACATTAACTATGTTTATGGCGATTTTCACCTTATATACATGTTTGATTTAATTCTCAAATGCTGTGCCTCCATCTTTAAAGCTATTGTTTACATTCTACTACCTCATACTCAAAAGAAAAGCTCTTTAAATAGGTTTACAGTGCACAATTACTTTAGAACTTTTCACCTAAAATTAATTTAGTGTCTAATCAAACTAATAAAACAACTGAGAATCTTACTTTGTGTGAATAAATTTATGTAATTGCTTGCTTGCTTCTCTAGAATAACGCTATCTTGTCCCAGCCAAAACAATAACAATATTATCCAGCATGTAACAACAACAGGATATAAAGTTTAATATGTCCTTAATAAGCTTAATAAGTGATTTTAATTGCTTTTTATTGAGTTTAAAAAGCACTCCAAGTTGGATAGGGCAGGTATGAAGATGCGTGTCACTGGAACACTATCCAAAGTAAATAGCCAATAGGTTCTCTTCCTGAAAGTGGTTGACAACTGTTTAAACCAATAGTAGCGAACATAAACACAGATACATGGTTATAGTGGAATAACCCCAGTTTGATGGCGGAAACTATCGCGTAAGAACAGTGCACCTGGTGGGCCTCCTCCTTGTTCACACACAGTGTGCGTCATAAGGTTTTACAGCCCACACATCCCCAGGCCCTCTAAAATCATTTTCTTAGATTGAAAGAGTCTTATATTTGTCAATGATGTAAAGTGACAAGAAAGATTTGGATGGATTTGGTGATGCAAATGTGCAGTCTTTGGAAATTGATTCATATCTCCTAAATACAATAATATACAGTATTTACTCCAAATTTGTAGTTAGTCAAGACCTTAGTAAAATGTAGGCCATGGCAGATTTTAAATTTCCTGCATTCGTGAAGACATATGGTGTGAATAATTATTGGGCCCCAAGTGTTTACTTCAATTTAAGCCATGAATGATCATTATGTAATATGTAGAACTTTAGATATCTAATGTTAAATTGAAATAGTAAAATTGCTTAATAAAAGGGGCTTGAAACTCACTTTTGCACAAAGGGGTTAATTAAATGCAGGATATTAAAATGAAGTTTACACATGCTACTGTTTAGCTCTAGTGAGTAAGCCAGGCAGCAGCAAGGAAAAACTACACAAGATAATAAGAGGAAGAAACCCTGAGAGGAACGAGGCTCAGAAAGGAATCCCATCTATAGTCAGGGATAAAAAATCAAACTGTCTTTAAAAAGAATCTGTAAATGTGTGTGTAGTGGTAAGAGTGTGAAAGTCCATTGGATCTTCCCAGCAGAACTGGCCATTCCACATGGATCAAGGATCCATCAAGGTCAGGATCAGCACTCTCTCTGGCAGAAAATGTAATAATTAAGTATGATCATTGTAATATAGAATTTTAAGAAATATAGAGTGTATTTCAGTACAAATTCTGGTAAGACTAACTAAAGCAGAATAGTTAAAGTAAGAACCAGAAGATAACACGCTCATGAGGGCTCTATGAGACAAAAAGCAAACAGCCACTACATCAACCAACCAGAGTGAACGCATGAGGGTGGGCAGCATATAAACATGCCAGTTTACCAAACACTCTATACCCATGAACCTTCCATATCTGCACCTAGAACTGCATCTAACTAGAAATATAATTAGAATGCTTTGCTAGAAGATACAGATACACATTGCTTACCTGGCACATGTTTTATGCCAGATGCCCTACCTAATGCAACCTTCACCCTTTTAGGACCAGACAAATTAGTGTCTCCTGTTCACCTAGCATGCAAATCTTTGTCTGAATCTCAAAAATTATTTGGAAGACTGTTCCATAACTTAGGCATTTTGAATAAGAAAAGTCTGCTATCTTTTGTAACTTTCATTATTCTGGGAATGTATTCTAATAATATTCATCTTTTGATAAAATAATAATAGCTTATGTAACCCACCCTGTACCAGTTAAAATACTATTTTACACTGTCTCTGCATTTATTTGCTTTATTGGTTTTAATTTGAAAACCAGAAATTTATTTTGTCAGACAGGAGGTGCGATGTGTGGAAAGATGGCGTTTAGTTTAACACAGCAGACTGACTCAGGGAGCATAGCTTTTTTACACACACGCTGATGGTAAAAACAGACAAATGGTATGAAAACCCTACTTTCCATTGCTAAAATTTTGATTTATATCATTTTGTTATATTTAATTTAACTGTGTGGAACCCCTGACAAGAGCTTGAAGGAGTGCAGTGGGAGCAAATTAACCACCAAATCCCTTGGTAAGATAGCTCTCACTCATGGTGCTAATTACTCTATCATCACATGTCATAAAATTTGTACATATAGACAGTATTACTAAAATAGGAAAATATCAATTATATTAAAGATATTTTAAATTACATGGGTACAAGTCAATAAAGCTGTTATTTATGTTAATTTATGATGCGAAAAGCAATCCATGTCCATCCTGTAAATCCTGCAATCCTGTGATAATTTAAAGTGAAAGTGACTAAAGTAACTATAGTTCTCCACTTGTTAACCTTAAACAGTTACTTTTATGTTTGAAAAATTAATTTATTTTTGTACAACACTTTGAATTAAGATTAAGATTAAGATAATTATCCTGATAACTATGAAACAAGATCCTATACTATAAACCTGTTTGTAAATGCAGGACAGGTTTTTAATGAGCTGGAGAAAGTTAAGAAACTTATCCTCATGTCCAAGAAGGCTGATCTGTGATTCATTTGATATTGAACCTCACAGCCTAATTACAGAGTCACCACACCACCATATGGCTGACCCCAAATCTGTCTGTGGTATGACTGTGCCAGTCACTCGTCTGACACCACTGTGAGTCTACACAATATGTGCACTTGGGAAAAGCCCATTGACTTTTGACTATTTATACCCTGAATTTTCTGACTGACTTAGAACACTGACTGAAGAGCAATGAAGAGCAACTCCTCACCAGAAGGAACATTTACCTTTTTGAGGACACATTATTTTCTTTAGTTACACAGTTCAGTTGCACATGTGTTATTGTACAAACCCAATTAAAATGTAGTTAGGACATTGTGTAAAACATAAATAAAATTCCCTTTGGGGATGCTCCATTTATACCCAATCATGACACTCACCTGTTTCCAATTAACCTGTTCACCTGTGAAAATTATACGTATTTTTTAAACATTCCTTAACTTTTCCAGTATTTTCTTGCCCATGTCCCAACAATTTTGAAACGTGTTGCAGGCATCAATTTTAAAATGAGTCAATATTTACAAAAGAAACCAAGAAAGTCTATCAGCTTTATCATTAAATAGCTTGTCTTTGTAGTGTATTCAACTGAATAGGGGTTTTAAAGCTACAAGTACCTGGTTTACGGAACATGGTATCCCTGTTCTTGACCTTAACACTATTGAAAATCTATAGGGGAACTGTGAAGAAGATGAGATAACATCTGCGCAGTGCTACAGACTGATCGACATCATGCCACGCCGCATTGCTACAGTAATTCGGGCAAAAGGAGCCCTAACTAAGTATTGAGTGCTGTACATGCTGTACGTTTCATGTTCATATTTTTCAATTGACCAGCATTTATAAAAGTCCTATTTTGTTATGTTCTAAAGTCATATTCTAATTTTCTGAGATACTGAATTTGGATTTTTATTAGTTATCAGTTGTAATCATCAAATTAAAAGAAAAAAACACTTGAAATATATCAGTCTGTATGTAATAAACGCTTACAGTATACAAGTTTCATTTTTTAAATGTAATAACTTAAATAAATCAACTTTTTATGATATTCTAATTTTATGAACAGCTCCTGGATAACCAAAAGATTCAGAGAATCTGGAAAAATCTCTGCAATCTTTGATCCCTCAGGCGACACTGCATTAAAAACTGACATCATTCTGTAATGGATATTACCACATAGGCTCAGGAACACTTCAGAAAACCACTGTTAGTGAGTTTATCAGTTAATCTACAATTACAAGTAAAAACTCTACCATGCAAAGTAAAAGCCATAATCAACAACGCCCAGAAAACAACCCGCTTCTATGGGCCGAAATTGTCCTCTGGTCTGCAGAGTCCACATTAAAACTTTTTGTCCTCCAGTCCAAAGTGTAAAATGACTGTTCAGACTGTTATCAGTGCAAAGTTCAAAAGCCTGTCTCTAATAGTATGGGGGTGTTAGTGCCCATGGCATATGTAACTTGCACTCCTGTGAATGCACCATTTATGCTGAAAGGTACATACAGGATTTGGAGCAACATATGCTGCCATCCAAGCAATGTTTTTTTTCGGATGTCCATGATTATTTCAGCAAGACAAAGCCAAGCCAGATTTAACATGTTACAACAGTGTGGCTTTGTAGTAAAAGAGTGTGGGTACTAGACTGGCCTGAAGGTAGTCTCCCATTGAAAATGGGGGGCGCATTTTGAAGCAGAGACTCTAGACTGTTGAAAAATTGAAGAACAAGCAATAATTGGAAATAATTCCACTTACAAAGCTTCAACAATTAGTTCCTAAACACTTATTGAATGTTGTTAAAAGGAAATGTAACACAGTGGATAAAATGTGTTGCAGGAATCAAATTCAAAATCATTAAATAAATAGTAAAAAAGTAGTTTATTTAGTTTAAACACTGAATAGTTTGTCTTTGTAGTGTATTCAATTTAATAATAATTAAAAAGTATTTGCTAATCATCTAATTCTGTTTTTATTTATGTTTTACACAACGTCAAATCTTCATTGGCATTGTTGTTGCATATTATATGGTAGTTTGCACTGTTCTTTTTATTTTTGCAACTAAAAGTTTACCATAACTACAATTATGTGTGTTTTTTATTGCATTGTCTCAGCTCCTATGAACCTAAAGTGTGACATGTACATACCTTGAAGTGAGTAACATTCTCTCAGATATTATGTAGGAAGACCAATTTAGCTCTTTGAGAATTAATGTTTCAACATCATGGAGTATTTCAACATCAACGTATTTAATGTAACGATGTTTTTAAAATAAAAGGAGACTGTACTGGTAATGTTATCTACATGTGCTTCAAATGAGAGACTGGAGTCAATCATAACACCAAGATCTACTTCACAGGCAGTATTACAAAATCTGAAAGCTTACTTCTAGCTGCCCGTGGTCCAATAATAATTAACTCAATATTAAGAAGAAAGTAATTTATGATTCTGTACACATTCATCAACTTTATTAATATGATGGCTGTTATTTCGGTCATGGATTTGTTGAAAAACTGTCATGGTTTTGTTGAAACATACATCTGTGTGTCATCAGCATACCAATGATAAAAGGGCCAATAGAATTTTCCAGCCTATGAAGGAGAATAGAACCATTAATGTTATGTGTAAGTTTAATGCCTAGGTTTAATTGTGATTGGTTGAAAGACAATGGGCGGGGTAATAACTGTACTTCCTAATATAATCAGAATTATTTATTTTATCAAAATTTATATTCTGATATTTATTTTAAAATTTCCTCTGAGATGGTCTTTTGACTAGTTAGTTTAGCTTCTTTACTTAATAGGAATCTAGGATTAATTTTAAATTGGATATATGTAGTGTAACCATCTGCAATGAAGATTATGAATATTTTATGCATGTCCATTTTAATTTACTCTATTGGCCACTGAATTTTAAGTCATCCTGTATTACCTCTTGTGAGGAGACAATGCTGTTACTAAGCCTTTTAACAGGCCAAAGTACCGGTCCCAAGCCCAGAAAAATGGTGAGGGTTGCGTCAGGAAGGGCATCCGGCTTAAAACATTAGCAAAAATTAAAATGCGTGTTACTGATTGTTACTTCATACCGGATCGGTTGCGGCCCGGGTTAACAACAACCGCAACCAGTACTGGCGGCAAGCAGGGTACTGGCGGAAATTGGGCTACTGTTTGCCAAAGACGACCAGGAGGGAAGCGTGTGAAGAGACGGAGAGAAAACAGGAGAGTCAAGATTGTAGGCTTGAAGGTAAAGACGATGACAGGGAAAGGTAGAGAACTGGCTGACATGATGGATAGAAGAAAGGTGGATATTTTGTATGTGCAGGAGACAAAGTGGAAGGGTAGCAAGGCTTGAAGCATTGGTGCAGGTTTTAAACTGTACTATCATGGTGTGGATAGGAAGATAAATGGAGTTGGGGTGGTCCTGAAGGAGGACTATGCAAAGAGTATTGTTAAGGTGAAAAGGGTGTCAGATAGAGTGATGAGTTTAAAGTTAGAAATTAAAGGTGTAATAGTGAATGTTGTCAGTGGCTATGCACCACAAGTAGGCTGTGAGTTGGTAGTAGTAGAGAGCATTCCCAGAGAGGAGAGAGTGGTGATTGGTGCAGATTTTAATGGGCATGTTGGTGAATAAAACAAAGGAGATGAGGAGGTGATTGGAATGTTTGGAGTTAAGCATAGGAATCTAGAAGGACAAATGGTGGTAGATTTGGAAATGGCTGTGGCAAACACATATTTCCAAAAGAAGGAGGAGCACAATGGAGGAGAGAGCACACAGGTAGACTACATATGGTGTAGACGAGATCACTTGAAAAAGATTGGAGACTGTAAGGTAGTGGCAGGAAACCTGGTTGTGGAACAAGGAAGTGCAGGAGGTTATTCAAAGGAAGAGGTTGGCAAAGAAGAAATGGGACAGGGAGAGGACTAAATAGAGTAAGCAGGAGTATAAAGAGATGAAGCATAGGACAAAGAGGGAGATAGCAAAGGCCAAGCAGAAGGCCTATGATGAGTTGTACGAGACGTTAGACAGTTGTATCGGAGTTTTGCAACATGTATGTGTGATCAAGGATAGAAATGGATTTGTACTGACAGGTGAAGAAAGGGTAGGGTGTATTAGATGGAAGGAGTATTTGAGGAGCTGGTGAATGAAGAGAATGACAGGGAAAGAAGAGTGGGAGGCATGGAAATAGTGGAACAGGACATAGGAAAGATTAGCAAGGATGAAGTAAGGAAAGCTTTAAAAAGGATGAAGAAGGGAAAAGCAGTCAGACCTGATGACATACCGGTAGAGGTATGGAAATGTATAGGAGAGATCAGAGTGTAATTTTTGACAAGATTATTTAATGTGATTTTTGATAGTGAATTGATGCATGAGGAATGGAGGAAAAGTGTGAAACAAGGGAGATGTGCAGAGTTGTAGCAATTACAGGGGCATAAAGTTAATTAGTCAAACAATTTAGATTTAGGAGAGTGTTTTCGCAGATAGGTTTGACAATCAGTGACTGTTTGTGAACAGCAGTATGGTTTCATGCCAAGAAAGAGCACCACAGATGCAATTTTTGCTTTAAGAATGCTGATGGAGAAGTAT
>JAOUQV010313939.1:0-13100 GCA_028565295.1 Aspidoras spilotus
GCAATAAAAGACCATTTTTCCACCAACAGCCTGGGACTTGGTCCCTTTTTGACCGTGGCATCACCTGGATTGTGACAATAGCTAGAACATGAACTGGATTCTATTAATTTATCTGATTAAATCCACTTCTTTATTTTAGCTGTATTTATCTTTAAACTAAATTCAGATCATAAATTTATATGCAGTTTATCTTACTAAAAGTCAGATTAGGATTTAATAAAACACAACGTGCAGCATTGATTTGGAGGACTCATTGTATGATTATACATCTGTTAACACAGAATGGATGGAAAAGTGACTATTTAATATAAATTCACCAGTTTGGAACATTTCTTTCCTTTATTTATCTCTTCACTTCGCTATCTCATGTTATAACATTAACTGTAGATTTGTTCATTCTTAACAAGTTTTATGCAACATTTTCAAACTTTTTGTCTATTTTAACAAATCTTGAAACCTGATGGACAGGTAAACTAATGTTTGATTTAAATGAACCCATTTAAAGTTTGGTCATTTTCATTTGATTTATAGAGTTAATCTAATTGCATTTATTTTACTGAACATGGAATATCCTAAAGAAAATTTAAATTTGACCTTAGCTACGCCCCTTGTTTAAGCCCCTCCCACCCTACCTGAATAGGTGATTCTGTATGAATACCTGTGCTCAGACAAGAAATAATTTAATGTGAATTCTGTTTAGAATCCACACTACCTTTTGCATTTTGCATTCTTGCTTTACCAGCTGAAGTCTTCCAGCTACTTTGAAATTGTCTCAGCAAGCTGAAAAAGGGTGAGACTGTTTTAGTTCCTTAGTGCTTTTTAGTATTGTGTGTATTGAAGTGGATTTGTTTATGCTTTTTGAACAGTTTTCTTTTTAGTTTTATGTTGTTTAATTAAAAATCACAGCTGGTAAAGACTTCTTTTTAACCAGCAGACTTTAAATACAACAATCAGTCATCTAGCATAGAATCATTTATAGGTTCTATCTTTAAGCTTCCATTTTGATTTTATTGAAAACAAAGTAACAATTTTGTGATTTTCTTTAAGGCATCCATTCTTGTTCTAGTCACTAAGTCATTGAGGTGGCAACACTGTGTAGGGGAAAGGATTTATATTTACTTGGTACTCCTTCATTAGGGGGCACGGTCATACACTGCATACAAATAAACAAAATAAAAACAACACAACGTCACTTTAAAACAAAGAATAAAAAGTATTTGAAGTAAAACAGCTACTCCCCGTCGGGAAATCGAACCACGGTTTTCCGCGTGACAGGCGGAGATACTATCCACTATACTAACGAGAAAGGTGGATGATAGTGAGCATCTCCAAATCACTAACCACTATACCACTAATGCCTGTTTGCATAGCAGCCAAGAATAAAGTAAGAAGAACATGCCATGAGGCTTCATAACACAAAGTTACATAACTCATTATAAATTATTTTAACTGTTCATCAACTTATAAACTTATAACTTATATTTAAATACATCAAAGTTTAAATAAGTTTATATTACAATGCATTATTATTGCCATTTAGCATAACAAACACTATTTTTCCAGGATGTGCTTAGTATGTTAAGCCCGTTATTCACTAATAGCTGGTATTTCACAGCTAGTAACACACAATGGCTCTCCACTTATTTTACATACACATATGATTATGTTAATTTACATTGTACATCTACACTTGGTAGAACATTAACTGGATTATTTTTAATTATCTGATTAAATCCACTTATTTATTCTAGCTGTATTTATCTTTAAAATGAATTCAGCTCATAACTTTATTTCATTTATCTTACTAAAAGTCAGGTTAGGATTTGATTAACCATAATGTGCAGCATTGATTCAGAGGACTAATTGTATGATTATACATCTGTTTACACAGAATGGATTGAAAAGTGACTATTGTGTAATTAACTTAATTTTATTCTAAGTCTTAATAATTTAACATGAATTTACCAGTTTGGAACATTTCTTCCCTTCATTTATCTCTTCACTTTGCTATCTCATGTTATTACATCAACTGTAGATTTGTTCATTCTTAACAATTTTTATGCAATAACTGCACAGACAAGAAAGAATCCAGTGTGAGTTCTGTTTAGAATCCACACTACCTTTTGCATTTTGCATTCTTGCTTAAGCAGCTGAAGTCTTCCAGCTACTTTGAAATTGTCTCAGCAAGCTGAAAAAGGGTAAGACTGTTTAAGTTCCTTAGTGCTATTTAGTATTGTGTGTGTTAAAGTGGATTCCCAGACAGAAAATGTACACTGTACCGGATTAGGGCCAGATTCAGCTCTGCCTTTGGTACGGATCCGCGTAACAGACATGGCCCACTGTCTTTTTGCACAACGGCTCAATATCGGAACTGATCCGTTTTACGGATCTGCACCAAAGCCGATTTAAAACCGGTTCATATTTGGTAAATTATAATTATCTCTGGGCATCTTGATGATCGAGTCAGGGACAGATCCAGCCCTCATCTGCTCTGGATCTGTTCCAAAGTCAGCTTGAAACCTCATATCATGCATTTAGAAAGAATGAAAGTTAATGTACTATGATTTTTCAACAAAAATAATTACAACAGACCCATATATATGAAAAATTCAAGATTGATTTAGCATTACTGTTTTAACATATCTCTAAAAAGTGGAATAAAAAAAGTCAGAATAACATTTCTGCTATTAAAAACATCAACTGGTAAACCACTGGCATGAATACAACATTAAAGAACATGTGTGATTCAAACACAAATCATCAATAAATTTATCCTAATATAACATTTAACATCCAAAAAACACAAACACACACTTAACAGTTCTCTGAACAATTTTTTTTTAAAAAGGGGGCAGCTACAGTTCATCCCTGCTGTTGTCGTTGGCAGAAAGATATCGTGCTTTGCGACCACCTCCTCTGTCTGATGCCAGGTTAAACCATCTGATGATGTGTTTATTAATATCCTCATTTGTTGCATGGGAAAAAGCTGGGTTCTTCCGTACTGCACCTACACAGGACACACCACAAAAAGACTTAAATAAATGAGGATAAAAATTTTAAATATTTTAATATATCTTAATATATAGGGTAGGTGTACCCATTAAGCCCATGCACCCTTTAAGCCCACTTTCAACTTTGATGTAAATTTACAAACAAAGGAAAACATATATTTTGGCATCCATTACTTTATCCAATTAAATGGTTTGTTACTTCCATAACATTTTTTATTGCATACAAATCACATTTTCCATTGTTGAGTTGGTCCAGTCTAAGTGCATTCTGTCACGGGACCCCTGACAAGAAGACACTTAAAAACTTTGGTGTTTTTAGACTTGTCAGGAATCAATCTTCAGCTATTTTCAGCCACATCTTTGGTAAGAACATTTATATGATGTAAAATAAGAGCTAAACGTACAAATTTTGATAAACAGTATTTTGCCCAATTATACTATTTTCCTTCAAATGGAAATATGAGTTTTATGAGCTTGCAAACATAAATAATCTCATACTAACACCCCTAGCCCTGTTAATGCTACACTTTCACAAGAATTAAGGTTGTCAGCTACAAATAGTAAGCATTTTATTATACATTTAACATTGATATTTAGATAAATTCATCATAAATTGTTCTGTGAAACCGATTAATTTAATAAATTAGCTTATTTTACAGGTGGACTTAAATGGTACATCCCATCAAAATTCATGCAAACTGCTGCGAGCACACGATAATATTCAATGGCAACTTTATATTTCTGAATGTGGGCATTTTAAAAGGAAATGATTGTCTTTTTTCAGCGTTCTTCTCTGCGGAACCATTTAAGCCCAGTATGTTCCATTTAAGCCCACCTCATGTATTTCAATAGGGAATTTCCTCTAGTACAAGTTAAATACATTTTTCTGTTCAAAAGTAACAGTTCACTGTGTGACTTTAAATTACTGATCTACTTTACTATATAGATAAGTATTATATAGAGAGGGAAATTTCGGAGAGTCTTCAGGTAGGCTATTAACAAGGGCTAGAGTGAACAAACAGGTTAAGTCTAATATGAAAGGACAAAATGGACGATGTGATATTAAAGTGCCTTACTGCCTACTGTTTCTATCTTTTAACTATCTCCGCAGGTCCTCTGTGACTGGGGTTGGGGCATTACCCGTGCTGACCTTTTAGATCTTGTTAAAGACTACTATCTAATAAATATATTGTTGTTTATTTTTAATTGAATTGCCTGAAATGGAACTTAATTAGGGCAGCACAGTGGCGCCGCAGGTAGTGCGTGCGCTACACAGCGGCAGAGATCGTGGGTTCGATTCCTGCCTCAAGTCTCTGTCTGTGAGGAGCTTGTGTGTTCTCCCTGCATTTGCGTGGGTTTCTGACGGGTACTACGGTGTCACTTAAATTATGTCAATATCTAGGAAAATTTGCAAAACTTAGATATTGGTGGACTTAATGGGTACACTTAGCCTATTTCAGATATTAATAAACTTTTTTTTTTGCGCTTCATAAAATCATTAAAATGAAATTTGACCAGGATTATAGAAAAAATGCTATATGCTTCACAAGCATTACAGCAAATTCAATACATTAAGTATACATCACACGCATATTTGTCACAAGATTTTTTTTTAGGTTAATCAATCTATTTGTAATAAAAGGACATCAAGTGTTAACACAGAATTCAACGACTATTCTATGTACTTAATCAAACTGCTGTTTTAACCTACATGGACCCATGTGGAAAAGTAGTTGATAATAAGCAATCACAAAAATAAAATTGAAAAAATAAAATAAATAAAAATGCCAAATTAACACCTAAACCTGATTAGTAATCCTAAATCTTCGATTTCTAAATTTTTGTAGAATAAGAACTTATAGGATTCATGAAAGAAGGTGGGAAGAAATTAGTAACGTTTTAACATAAAACATCTTTGTGCAAACTCTACTTACGTGTAAGAACACCCTTGGTTGTCATTGTACTGAATTTCTTTTTGCTGTTGACACCTTTCCAATTGATGTTTTTGGCCACGCTGTCTGAAAAGATGTGTGCAAGGATATTCCATGTAATGTGCTTTAAATCATGCCCACCAAGAGTTGCCAAGACAGATATCTGTAGAGAACAAAATTTACATGTTTCACCTATAACGCTTACTGTCAGAAGGTAATTGGTTCAAATATCAGTGAGTGAAAATAATTGCAACTGAAATGTGACTGTCCTTGTCCAGCCCTACTATTTAGGCTTAATTAATTGATTAGTCATCAAATAAAATAATTTCTTTTGTATCGAACTTTTGTAGTAAGAATATACAAATAAATAAATAAATCACCATCATCATCAAACCACCCTGCAATTGGGTAATATGGATCCCTTTGGACAAAATGCTTTTACTAAACATTTATATATATAAATAGTTAATCTTTAAAGAAACCAAAATAGACCACATTCAGCAAAGAAAAATGCATATGTATTTACCATATCCTTTTTCCTTGAAACATTAGCCAGGTCATTTAACCACTTTTCAAAGTTGTCAACTTTTTCCATAGTTGAAAGAGGGAAGGTGATCTCACTGGGCATCTCAGCTGTTGTGTCTGATGTACCACATACACGTGATGACAGTGTATTGACCACAGTGCTGAGCTGCGTTACTTGATGTTTCACAGTTTCAAGCATGGTCAAAATGTGTAATTCCACAGCTAAGAGACAAAAAAAAATAGTAAACAGTTTCCCTACTAGGCAAAGGGTAGCTAAAAATACAATAATTTGTAACATTACACTTACGTGTGCATGGAATAGGCTCTCTTCCTGATGCCATTCTGACAGTTGGTACAAACATTTTAAAAGCAGAGGTTTTCCCTCTAGTAGACATGTAGGAGGGTGAAGATAAAGCTGAGGCAAAGGAGATTGGCTCTGGGGGGCATGAAGCAGGTCCAATTGAAGTGGCAAATGAAGCTGGCTCTGTTGGAGGGGTGTAGGACTGTGGCCTTAATGAAGAATTATAGGAGACTGCTCCCGGTGAAAAGGTAAAGGATGTTGGCACTGTTAAAGACATGTTAGTATTTGGTCTTGAAGAAGAGGTTTTGAGGTTTGGGCCTGACAGAGTAGTGTAGGAGACTTGGCCTGGTGGAGCGCTGTAGAAAGCTGGTCCTGGTGGATGGTTGTTAGAGGTTGGTCCTTCTGAAGAAGTGTAGGCATCTGGCTTTGAACAGGTGTATGAGTTTGGGTCTGATGGAGGAATGTAAGAAGTTGTCCATGCTGGTGAGGTATAAGAGGCTGGTCTGGATGAAGAGGTATAGAAGGTTGGCTCTAATGGAGAAGTGTTGCTTGGTGGTAACTGAACTGGAGGAGTTGCAAATGAGGAATGCTGAGCTGAAGGCACTGTAGGTGGAGGCACAGGAGGAGGTGCAGGGCTGAAAAAATATAGAAATTAATTATTTTTAGTGTCTTTGGAAGTTTTACATTCTGACTTGGATGTTAAACTGAAAGTTCTCTTTCAGAAAACTTTATTTTAGTGACTTAATATATAAAAAAAGTGTTTAACATCTTTAACATTACCAGCATGGGGAAGAACTCTTTTTCGACTTGACCTTGGCCCTCAACATAGATTCATCCTCACTCTCCATATCTGTTTCACCATAGAAGTGACTGTTTAAAAAAACACACACAAACAATACAAATTAAATCAGACATTCTTTGCACCATAACCAATTAATAATATCTTGTTTGTATGTGCAACAAAGGTGGCTTACATGAATATTTACATACTAAAATAATAAAAATAAAACAATATAAGCTAAAGATTGAACATCTCCGGCAATTATAAGGGGAAAATACAGACTTACATTGGCTTAGGCATTCTTTTTCCGTGCCTCTTTGGTGTTGTCAATTCATCATTTGAATCTAGCTCAGATGTTTCACATGTAAGTGACTTCTTAAGTCCTCGTCTTGCTGACAGATAGTCATCTAATACAAATGTAATCACACATTAGAATAAAAATTAAATTGACAGTGCAGTTATTTTACGCAAGTTACCATGTATATTACCATATGTCTTTAAAATCCGTGCAGAATGCCTGGACCAGTCTTTCTGTGGCTCTTCTAAAAGTCGGGCTGCTTTGTTGATCTTTTCATCATTTGGATAATTTGGCCAAAAAACCATCCCATCAGAGTACCACAGGGCAGGGATGACAGACACCGATTTTTGTGCATCACTGAATTGCACAACATGAAACATTCTATGGAAAAAAGTATTAGATTTAGTTAAATGTACATACACATAATTGCTATAGACTTAAAACCTCCATGTAATAACAGATTTAACTGCTTATTTCATTTATATACTTATTATTATTATTATTATTATTATTATTATTATTATTATTATTACTGTAGTTTGAACAACCTTTATTATCCTAAATATTACAAAGTATTAATAGCAGGCAGTCACATTTCAGACATTTTTTTAGGATATCCTAGACGAGTCAAATTTGGCTTCATTGGAGATGTTAATATGAACCAAATTCAAACATCTGTGTGAATTTGACTATGTTTGGATAAAAAAATTACCTGCACCTATATTTTTCATTTACTTAAAATATCATTGGAAAATGATAATCTATGGTGTTTTTGAAGTGTAAATGCAATAATTTCCCTCACATCTTATTAGCTTTTGACTAGGGTTGAGTATTTGGGCATTTCGGTATACCATGGTATTTAAATATGGTGACGGTATATTAACCACATGACACCACGCACCTCAATTTCTGCCTTGTGAGCAGTATGTGAAAGCATCTAGTGTCTCCAAATTCACAGTAACACTTCACACATTCACCGGAAGTTCCCGGATTCCACACTAGATCCACCAAGGTTTTATAGTATGTAATCATATCACACTATCAGATCTCATAATAAAACTGGAGCCGTGTTTAAAGTAAAAAGAAAGTCTGGACAGTGTGGATGAGACGGTTTACAAATTAAAGTAAAAATGAAAATTTAATTATGTTGGAATTATTTACTCTCTTAACTAACATTAATATCTTTTTGAATCAAATAAATAAATGGTGTGACGTTGTGCATCACGTGACGTTAGTAAGATACTGTTCAGTATGGAAGTACACACTAGATGTTCTCCATACTGCTTTAGTGTACTGTTCAGTATGGAAGTATGTGCTTTTGGACGCAGCCTGTGTGTGAAGTTCGGTGCATACTGCACACTCGCATACTAAATGAGCATACTGCTTTAACGGTCATTACAGTACTACATCTAGTACAGACTGCTGAAGTACTGAGGATTGTCAATTTAAAAACCTATAAAAAGTACTTATTTTAAACAAGAACATGCTGTCTGTCATTATATATTTCACAAATCCATGTGGTAATCTGTTGTTTACACCGCGGTATGATCTGAAGAAGGTTTAGCGGTATACAAAAATTTCCCCTACTTTTGACATAAATTCTATTAATTTTAAATAAGTGAGAGGACAATATTTTAGCCGGTATTTTTACAATTAACGCTAACTATATAACCAGGGTACTGGACCAAGCTAACTAGCTAAAGTTATTGAATTTTACTTTGACAAATGGATCAATGTCTAAAATAATTTTGTTCAGTCACTCTATCGAATTTAATTGCAGTATTACATATTATAAAAGAGAAGGCTCAGTAATATCGTTTGAATACTGATCTGCTGGCAGAATTAGCTAGCGATATGTTAACAAGGTTAGCTAACTATAACATCTGGTGTCTTTTCGGAAAATATCTTTTGTTTGCATGTCAAGCATTTATTATAACAGAATAAACTTATGAAATGTGCAGTAATATTGTAAGAATGCTTACCTTGAAATCCTGTTTGCAGCTTTGGAGCAGTCAGAGAAGGTGTGCAGTGCAAACCAGGGAGATGAGGGAAAAACAGAGGGGGCGGGCTAAAAATTTTAAATTAGGCGGGCTAAATTTTTTTCATTAGGCGGGCCCGTCTTACAAATACGGCGCACATGCGTTCCGAATCAGCTGACCGGCACGGTACTTAAATGCCAATAACAGCTACTTGGGCCAGGTGTGGCACAAATCAGCAGTTCAGATGCGACTGCCAGGAGGATTCTGTGACGGCCAAGCTCATCCGGGCCAAACATGCTTGCTGTCTGGGAACTCATTGCCATCCTTGTTGGCCCTGACACTCTCTTTATTATGTATTATTACAGTTTTGCCTGACACATATTTGAAAATAAAGACCACTGTATTTCACTATTTGTTTTACATAAATGTCTTGCTTGGAAGAATAAGAACAGCTATTCCCTCATTTGGTTCAAAGTCAGAATCATTAGAAACAGAATTTAAATCAAGAAAGTCTTTCTCTTCAGACACACCCTCCTCTATTTCACTGTCATAATCCATGATGACTTCCAGAGCCGAACTGTCATCATTTTTTTTCGGCTGCTCATTTTGTAAAGCTGTCTGACATACAGGACTCCCATGCAGAAAATCTTTTATGTTTTTCCCCGCCCCTGTTAAGTGTCCACTACACCTGCACCGGTGTGTGTGTGTGTGTGTGTGTGTGTGTGTGTGTGTGGGTGGGGGGGGCATGTCTTTTAGTTGCAAAGAAATACATTTGCTGAAATTTCTGATACCCTTTTAGCTGCTGGGTCAAATTGACCCGAACAGTATGTTTGTGATATAAACATGCAGAGGGTGGTTGCAAATATGTAAGCTGAACCATTTTCATATTATATTATATTTTGATTACACTTATTAAGGCAAGCAGAAGAAATGTCATACTCAAATAATACTTTTAACATTTTTTTTTATCTTTAAACTTCAAAAGGGTTAGTGTAGTAAGATTAACAAAGTCTTTGTTTATGAGCTGAATTCAGTTTATCAGGATAAAATAACTAAATGGATTGAATCAAATAATTTGAAAGAATCCAAAGTTAATGTTCTACATATGTAGATGTACAATGTAAATGAACATACTTGTATGTGTATGTAAAATAATTGGATCCCCATTGTGTGTTACTAGCTGTGAAATACCAGCTATTAGTGAATAACTGGCTTAACATACTTAGTACATCCTGGAATAAAAGAGATTGTTATGCTAAACGGCTGTTAACTGACCTGAAACCCAGAGTTGCCATTATCAGTTAAATAATGAATTTTATAAAATAGAACTTATTAATTTTTTTATTTCATTTGTTAAACTGTCTCTCCAATTTAAACACACACATACACACACGTGTGTATAATGTGTGTGTGTTCAACAAGATAAATAATAAAGATTCTTACTAAATTTGAATAATTAATTTAACATACAAAAAACAACATTGATATTTTCTGTTCTTATTGTTTTTTTTCTCTACATTTTTGAAGTCTGTTGCATGCTGTGTACACAAATTATGGTAAGCAGGAAACCTTTCACATAAAATTTCCTGTGCATAGAATTTGCCAAATTCATTTTTAACTTGAATTACTGTTTGAAATAGATTATAACTTTCTTGCTCTACTGTTTTGACTAAAACTCCTGAGGGGGGGAGCATGTGACCAATATTCCAAATGTGTTGGAAATTAACACATCATTTTTTTTTTTGCATTGATGGTGACAATAAATGTTTTGTTATATTTCAAACATTTCTCAGGGTAAAATTACACAAACCCTCTACACAAACTTGTGTAATTTAACAACCAATCCCATCGATTATCAGCCATTGACTACGTCATTGTGTTTGACCCCCTGCAAGCACGCCACCTGATCGTCAGGTTAGCTCAACAGGCAAGCGCAACAGATCGGATGTATGTTTTGAACAAAAACGCTGTGTAAGTAAAAGACAGAAACTGCAGAGAAGTACGTGATTCATTAATCAACCACTTCACATACCGGTCATTTAGACGTTGAGTTTAATGAACCGCCTGCGCGCCACTGAACGTATTTGATCTCCTTTTACCACTCGGTCTGTGACGTAGTTTAAATTGAGGTAACCACAACATAGCAGACCTTTGTCTTTAAGGTTTTAAATCACATTCTCCATCAGCCATTTGGGACGTCCACCGTGCGCGCCACTGAAAGTATTTGATCCATCCATCCATATGTAACGCACTAGATCATATGTACTGTAAAAGTGCATTGTGTTTTTGTTTTGGTCATCCTTACAGGCTATGACTAAATGATTGTAAATAGATTGTAATAGTTAAACAACATGCAACAGCAAAAAAAATGTATGTAAGAATGACTGAGCAAACACTTGTAATTGTCTGACAAAATAAATAAATTAGTAATTATTTAGTCTTTGGTTGTGTTGTTTCTATATACATGGCTCAAAACACTTTATAAAAAGGATTCATTTTGTGTAAGCTTAGCACATAAAAGTGTAAAAACAATATACACATCTATGTGTTAATATGACACAAGATATGTGTTACAAACATTCATGTTGCATTGTCCCTCTTTGGACATAAAGATGTGTTTAAAGTTAAAAAATAATGTGTTAAATGTTAAAACGTGTTCTGAGAATGTAGTTTCTTATAAGTGATTAGTTTAGTATTAGGCACTGAACGGCACACCTGCGTATACGGCCAGGCCACGGGGATAACCAAGAACCCCAGACTATAGTTACATCCTGAATTGATACGTTGACTATGTAATCATTGAAAGGGTACAGTGGCACCTCAAAGGAGGTAATACCATAACTGCTTAGCTTTGTAATTGTTTCATTTTTAAGAGTATTTTTAACAGTGTGATCATTCCAAAAGAGACTTTAAATGTTTAGAGCTAAGTAGTACAGTGACTCAATGAAGGAAAGAAATCCACAAGTCTACAGTTGATGAAATAACATGTTTTAATACGCACATCAAGTCACCACATTCACTTTTTTCTCCTGATGAAGGTATAACAAGAATGTTACAAACACGTGAATGTGTGGGTGTGGGTGTGAGTGTGTGTGTAGATTTGTAAGAGACGTTGACATCTTTAAACAAAAAGCAAACTTTGTCATGAGAAAGTTTGGCATTGAAGTCAAACTTTAGTTTTGTCCACAGAATTGTCAGTCAGAGCATTGAAGAGGATGACATCCTGTTCTTTCCCATTAACTTTCAACAAACTAATGCACCGGCTTCGCGTTTGTATTGTCCTTGAATGATGAATTCTTCTGCTGATTGTGTCGATATGAGGATGGCACTCGTAGGAAAAGGTCTGGGCATCAGTGCAGAGCTCCTTTTTTCGAGTTTTTTAACATGAATCCTGCATCATTGAACTTCCCTGCTCAGCTGACTATTTCTCCCTTAGAAAAGGGGCACATAGCAACCACTCCTGTGAAATAAATAAAAAATCGTTATTACCAATAAAAAAAGAATAAAATTCATTTCAACTCTAATTATTGGTCCGATTCTTACCCATCCCCTTCGCTTGGCCCCTTCCCCTTTCCTTAAACTCCAATCACTTCTATGTTTTGTG
This sequence comes from Aspidoras spilotus, assembly GCA_028565295.1. NCBI lineage: Eukaryota > Metazoa > Chordata > Actinopteri > Siluriformes > Callichthyidae > Aspidoras > Aspidoras spilotus. The sequence goes on from JAOUQV010313939.1 coordinate 12,431, forward strand.
TGGTATCACTGATTTCTGGATCCTCCTCAATGAAGACTTTAGAGGCTGGCTTCCACATGTTCAGGATGGTTTGTGGATCAGGGCGGTTGGAGGTCCATCCCTCCTTTTCCATCAGCATGTTTATCCCACTTGCTGTCGGCTTACCATGAGTGAATTTGGCTGGATAAAGGAATAAAAAAACTTTGATTATGCATAAACAAATAACCATATTTGTGCTATTTTATAATATGGACAGTAGTTCTTACATAAACAGTATTTCAGTCTCTGCTTGCACTGATAGGTTAACCACCGGTCATAAAACGAATGGTCACTCGGAAAACCAGCCTCCACCCGCTTCTTCTTATTTGGTGGATGTCCATCTATTGTCACAGGAAAGGCTCTGAGAAAAGCAGAAAAGTATCTTGTGCCAGGCTGAACCGATGAAGAGGGCATGGGTTTGGAGGTGTGCTCTGGGGAAGGTTCTGAAGAACAACTGTAAAATAAAGAAGAGTGGGGGTGTAAAAATATTACAAACATGGTTAACCTTTTAACCTTTTAAACATCCTTGTAATGTGTCGACCGGCCTTATGCTACTGAGTTTCTTTCTCTTGTCTCGAGCATGGACCTCCACCTACTCCGTACGTCAGCTACTCACCGAGCTGGCAATCAACTTGATCTCATCATGACACGT
>JAOUQV010313975.1:1778-13092 GCA_028565295.1 Aspidoras spilotus
AATGAAATACACCAATATACAAATATCAAAAACTTATTTTGTATAAACAATAGAACATAGACAACATATCAAATGTCGAAAGTGAGACATTTTAAAATGTCATGCCAAATATTGGCTCAATTAGGATTTTGTGATAGTACCATCTCAAAAAATTAGGGCGAGGCAATACGAGGCTGGAAAAGTTAAAGGTACAAAAAAGAAACAGCCAGAGGACCAATTGCTAGCAGGTCGTTAATGTGACTGGGTATAAAAAGGGCATCTTGGACTGGCAGTGGCTATCAGAAGTAAAGATGGAAGGAGGATCACCAATCCCCCTAATTCTGTGCCGACAAATAGTAGAGCGAAAGGAGTTAAACAGTGTAAAATTTCAAAAAGCTTGAACATATAATTATCTACAGTGCACAATATCATCAAAAGATTCACAGAATCTGGAAAAATCTCTATGCGTAAGAGTCAAGAGTTAGAAAACCATACTGGGTGCCCGTGATCCTCGAGCCCTGAGACAGCACTGCATTAAAAAAAGGCATGCTACTGTATTGGAAATCACAAAAAGGGGCTCAGGACTATATCCAGAGAACATTATCTGTAAACACAAATCACCATGCCATCTGCCATTGCCAGCTAAAAGTCTATAATTCAAAGAAGAATCCCTATCTAAGCAAGATCCAGAAGCGTAGACGTCTTCTCTGGGCCAAGGCTCGTTTAAAATTAGACTGTGGCAAAGTAGAAAACTGTTCTGTGGTTATTAATTTGTTCTATATGGAAATCAGGAACGCCGTGTCATTCAAAATAAAGAGGGGAAGGACAACCTAAGTTGTTATCAGCGCTCAAGTCAGAATCTCTGATGGTATGGGGTTGCATAAGTGCGTCTGGAAGGACACCATCAATACTGAAAGGTATATCCAGGTTCTGGAGCAACCCATAAGGATATATGCTCCCATCCAGATGACGTCTCTTTTAGGGAAGACCTTGCATTTTCCAACATGAAAGTGAAACATTTTGCCACTATGTTTTGCACACAGCGGAATTAGTCCTCTGCATTTAACCCATCCGTGCAATGAAACACACACATACACACACACACTGGTGTAGTGAGCACATGTGCCCGGAGCAGAGAGCAGCCAGCACAGCGCCCGGGGAGCAACTGGGGGTTAGGTGCCTTGCCCAAGGGCAGTTCAGCCATGACTATGACTGACCCAACATGACAATGCCAAACCACATACTGTATCATTTACAGCATAATGGCTGCATAAAAGAAGGATCTGAGAACTTAACTGGCCAGCCTGCAACCCAGATTGAAAACATTTGGCGCATTATAAAATGCAATTCACGCCCAATTAGACCTAAGACATTTAAGAAAGTAGAATAGTACATTAGACCAGGATGGGTTAACAATCCTATCCCTCAACTTGAACGACTTGTCTCCTTAATCCCCAGATCGTAAAGAAAAAGAGGGTGTCTCACAGTGGTAAACATGGACTTGTTTACTTGTTTTATGGAATTTTAAAACTTCCACATCATTGTGTTCCGTTTTTATTTCTACTTTGTCCCAACTTTTTTGGAATTAGGTTTGGAAAACCACTTCAGTTTGATAAATTGATTATCACTGGAACCTTGTTTTGTTTTTTCTTCATTCATTAATTAGAGATCCTTCAGTTCTTAGTAAAATTTGGAAGTATCATGCTGTCTTCTGTCCCTTACATATCATTGACCTTCTATTATTTTGACCCTGTGTTTAATGACTAATTTGGATTTCAAGTTTTTAATTTTGTTTCTTTATATCTTTATATATATTATCTGTAATTTAGTATATAGGCTTCTCAAATACTTCTTATATATACATGAAGGAGAGGATAGGTTTGATAAGTGTGTACATATAGTCTTAAGCCATAAAAAATGATTGATTATTAATATTTGTAATATTAGTAATAGTAGTAGTATCAGTAGTATTAACATACGGATTTATTTTTTGTTACTATCCTAAAAATAAGTCAAAGTAACATCCATTTCAACCTGTATCTTTGACTTTGTTAGAGATACATCAGTCCATATTGCAGCCACTGGGGACAACCTGACTTCTAAGATGACTGAACACATGAATCAGGCTTCCACACACATCAGTTTTCATTCTTCCGATATCTAGTATATTGGTTATCCGATCTTATCGCTTTCTCATCTGTGTCTGCTCTTTCAAGTGAATGTCACCCAGGTTTTACTTTCCACATACATACTAAGCATGTTGTATCACTGCATTAATTTACTGTATGATTTTATTCTGCAAGTATGACCTCAGATTACTATTATTGCTACATATATTGGTTCTTCACCTGACCCTCGATTGTTTTGTGCTTTGAGAATTCGCGTATTGCTGGAATAATCAATGAAACTGCACCTTTGCCCATGCTTAGGGTTGCCAACCGTCACGTATTGTCCGGGACATATAAAGGTAAATGACACTAAATGTAAATGAGCTCTCTTCGAAATGGCCGATCATCATAAGAAAAAGAGTACAAATGCAGTTTCGCTTACACAAACATTTACACTCATTTTGTATTCATTTACAAATAATTTTATTGCCTAACAGATTTAGATTAGCACTAAACTAAGCATTTTCTCTTTCAACTCAGGGTTTCTGATTGCTCTCTAGTGTACCATGTCCACCATTTCACTGCAGATTTTATCGCACCATTGTAGCTCAAAAGCAGTACATTTAGTAGATGCTGTGTATGTGTGTGTGATGAGCTAAAACCTTAGTACACTGAGGCGGCATTAAGTCATGATTCCTGCTGTGCCTCCTCGTGTGCCTGCATACTATGACCTTGTGTTTTGTAAATACCTAAGATTGTCATCTGAAAATAATTTTATAATCCTCGCTTCACAAACATGGACAATTTAGAAATATAGCTATATCTGAAATGGGAATATTTGTGACAGATGAAAAATAGGAAAGTATAAAGACCTTTATTTAACCAATTCCAACATAGATCGTAAACACACATACAGTACAGACACACATCATTTTTGCCCTGAGCCATCACTTTGTCACAAAGGAGAGAGAGAGACAGAGAGAAAGCTAGGGACCACATGCAGCGTATCACTCTGACACACATGCACAAGAGCGGAACTCTGTGATCAGTCAAGGCCAGAGGAAAAACAATATGAAGAGATAAATGACCACACACAGACATTTGTGTGCACTCTATATACAACATATACACAGTATATACATATGAATATGACTTCTGCATTATAAAGTCCATGATTTAATGTTTTCACTTACTACACAACGTTTTATTTCACTAAAGAAAGGAACATGTTACATAAGAGAGCATGTTATAGACGAAAACAATTCGCAACGGCTCGTGGGTACTGTACTGTACTGTGACAAACCTCATGCAAATGCAAATACTGTCTAAGACTGCTGTAAAACAAAGATAATGATGTAGTATGTACATAAATCAAAACACTATAAAGTTCAGTAAACAAATGAAACAAATGATACTTGGTGTGACAAACGAAAACAAACAAACGAAAGGAAGTCAGTACTTGGTGTGATTTATTTTTCTTGTACTGTACCAAGGTTTGTGTTGCACAGTTTTGTAAGTAATTTATCTGGTAACTTTTACAGAGAATATTGGAGAATTACAGTTTGTCTGGAGGCGTCGACTGTTACTTTACACTCTCTGTTGAAGAAGCAGCAAAACTGACCAGCCTTTAATAGTTTTTGTCTTAACATTGTAATATCATAATAAGTAGTTTTCCTTACTTACACTCAAACACCCTTTCAAGCCTTTGCTTATATAGGAAACGATATGTTTGCAATTCTTAAATCATTCTATAGTTACTAAAAAAAGGAATAGAGTGATTAAGCCTTTTGCATCATATTATATATGCAAGCTAAAAGCCAACAACAGAACTAAAACCTGTTTTAAAATCATATATACAGTAAATGATTAAGAGGATAAAAAACAACAAGTAATGTTACATTACTATGGGTGCAAGATTATGCATGTAATCATACAATATATACACTGATTGGCCACTGTATTTTGTTAAACTGCATGATAACACGTATATCTAATCAGACAATGACATGGCCGCAACTCAATGGTGGTAAACAACTGTAGTATCAAAATGAGGATAAATGTTGATTTAAGTGACTCTGAACACTGTCAGAGCCAAAAAGACTGGTCTTATTTTCTACTGGGATATTCAAGCACATCCATATCTAAGGTTTACAGAGAATGGTCTTAAAATGGAAAATTTCTAGTGAATTCCAGACAAGGAATGAAGAATACCCTTTCTGTTAAAAGGATGCCATGAAGAATTAAAGACGTTCTGAAAACAAAAGATTTAATTAGCAAGGTGTACTTAATAAAGTGGCCAGTGATTGTAGTTCAAAATTAAGCTGGAAAATATAATCTTTTGTCAATTAGAAAAAAAATAGCACAAGCCAGTGTATTTCTAGTTCCGGTCCAAAGCCTGGGTAAACGGAGAGGGTTGTGTCAGGAAGGGCATCCGGCGTAAAACATTAGCCAGAACTAAAATGCAAGTTATTGAATGCTCCTTCATACCGGATCGGTCGCGGCCCGGGTTATTGACCACCGCCACCAGTACTGGTGGCAAACTGTGTACTGGCGAAAATGGCACTATTGTTTGCCGAAGACGACGAGGAGGAAAGCGTGTGAGGAGACAGAGCAAACAGGAGAGTCAAGAGTATAGTACTGAAGGTAGCAACCCTGAATGTAAGGACAATGACAGGGAAAGGTAGAGAACTGGTTGATATGATGGAGAGAAGAAAGGTGGATATTTTGTGTGTGCCAGAGACAAATTGCAAGGGAAGCAAGACTTGAAGCATTGGTGCATGTTTAAACTGTTTTTTCATGGTGTGGATAGGAAGAGAAATGGAGTTGGGGTGGTCCTGAAGGAGGACTATGCAAAGAGTGTTGTTGAGGAGAAAAGGGTGTCAGATAGGGTGATGATTGTTAAGTTAAATGTGTAAACTAAATGTATAATAGTGAATGTTGTCAGTGACTATGCACCACAAGGCTGTGAGTTGGAGGAGAAAGAGAGATTCTGGAGGGAGAGGAAAATAGTAGAGAGCATTCCCAGAGAGGAAAGAGTGGTGATTGGTGCAGATTTCAATGGGCATGTTGGTGAAAGAAACAAAGGAGATGAGGAGGTGATGGGCAAGTTGTGTTAAGGATAGGAATCTATAAGGACAGATTGTCGTGGGTTTTGCAAAGAGGATGGAAATGGCTTTGGTAAACACATATTTCCAAAATAACGAAAAAGCACAGGGTGACCTACAAGAGTGGAGGCAGGAGCACACAGGTAGATAGGCTTAAGCTTAAGATGTTGAGGTTCTCAGTAGGAGTGACCAGGATGAACAGGGTTAGGAATGAAAATATCAGAGGCACAGCACAAGTTGGAAAATTGGGAGACAAAGTTAGACAGGGCCGAGTGAGATGGTTAGGACATTTACAGAGGAGGGACAGTAGATATATTGGTAGAAGGAGGCAGGGACGAAAACCAAAGAGGAGATATATAGATGTGGTTAATGTAGACATGCAGGTGTGAAAGCAGAAGATGCAGAAGAGGGCAGAGTGAGGTCGAAATGATGATAAAAGAAAGAGGCTTAAAGAAGAAGAAAGAAAGAAATATGATTTTGAAAGTGGCCCGAAGTCATCCAAACAGCTAATTAACAATGGCGGTTTTCAGTATGCGATTAAACTGAAAAGATGTTTTGACCGCATGCTTCATTATTGTGCAACATTAACCTGACAACCCACAATACAAAACGACACTCTGCTAAGCATTGCAAAGGGAATATTTACAGTCTGGTAAAAATATACAAAAAATATACATTGCTTATTAAACTCTCCGCCATCATGTATTATTTGTTATCTCCCACCTGTCCCCAGCTATCCATGTTTCCTTTGGTTTACATGCTTCGATGTCAGAATCCCTTGCAGTCACTCTTGAGATTCGATTGGAATTGTTTGGCGTTTCTGGTCCGAAAGAGATAACGCACATTTCTAATTTAATTACACTGGGACATTATGTTTCAGACAAAATCTGCACTCTAATATTTAAGTTTTAATAGGAACACTTGCTCATTTATGCAATCGTCCAATCAGCCAATCATGTGGCAGAATTCGCAGTGCATTAAAATATGTATGTATATCTCATTTGCTTCAGCTAATGTTTATGAACATCAAGATTCAGAATGTGAAAATGCATGTTAACTTTGAACTTTTGATCAATTCAATTTTATTTATATGATATTTTTTACAATGGAACATTGTCACAAAGCGGTTTTTACAGACATTAAATACAGGACATAATCATAAAGTATACAAAAGTACATTTTTAGCACTAATGAGCTAAATGAGCCAGATGGAAAATCACCATCAAATGATAAGATGCAGTATCCTTGAGAGGAACCAGACAAAGTAGAGAATTCCATCATCATTTGGGTGATAAAAGACTAAACAGAGTAAAAAGAGACTGCAAATGTGTATGAAGCAGTCTGAGTATGCAAGTCCACAGGTTTTCCCTGCAAACTTGGCCACTCCTGGCGAGGTGAGCCTTGTAGAAAGCTGGCCACCAGGGTGAACAAGGTCAGGATCAGCACTCTCTCGACAGTAATATGAAGAAAAAGAGAAATGGCAGAAAAAGATAAATAAATTAGGTATGATTGCTGTAATTTAGCAGTGTAAGAAATGTGGAGTGTGTTACAATACAAACTCTATGATTTGATAAATGGTTGATTGGGGTGCTTTCTTTAAAGCAGCAATGTCCTTGCCTGTAAAAACCTTTGAATGCAATGCATTGATGACTCCACTTGTTTTTTTAAGGTTATAATGGTAAGCAGGGTACTGGCGGAAATTGGGCTACTGTTTGCAGAAGACGACAAGGAGGGAAGCTGTGTGCGGAGACGGAGAATGAACAGGAGAGTCAAGAGTGTAGGACTGAAGGTAGCATCCCTGAATGTAGGGACGATGACAGTCTAGAGGTAATACAAATTGCCACCATAAAAGCTGGAGCAGCATACTTTGTGAAAACACAAATTTCTGCTATTCCCAAAACGTTTGGTCATAACTGTAATTTTTCTCTGCATTTAACTGCTCCCATGATGCATTTCACACACACACACAGATACCTGAAGTAGTGTGTAGCCCCCTATAAGGCACAATGGGAGCAATTGTGGTTTAGGTATCTTACTCAACAGGACTTTAGTCGTGAATGTTTATTCCTTGTTCAGGGAGCAAACTGGAGATCTTTTGGTCTCAAGCCCATTTTTTCGCCCATTACCGCATGACTTACTTTTATGCATTTATTTTACTGCATTTATTTTACATATTTTAAGCAATATTATATGTCAGAAATTTTTGCACATGTATTAATTCATGCATTTGCATCTGCTTTGACCTCTTTTAAATGCACCGTGTATGTGTGCATGTGTGTGTGTGTGTGCAGCACTAGACAAAGCGAGTCTATTCATCCACAGGAAGGAAGGAGAATCAAGGAAGGTGCTAGGAGACATTCATGGGGTTACACACCAATGAATTTGGAGAAGTACCAAACACACTCACATTAACACATCACTGCATCGAGCTTTATTATATTAAGTGTGAATAGATATGGAGACACACGCCTTTGTCCTTTTACAACTGATATAACTTCCCTTTGGTCTGTGTTATAATCTTTTTTTACACTAAACCCTTTCCAGCTCTTTAAATCCAGAGACATGCACTTCATTCTTTTAAACACTGGTTTAAACAGTTCTTTTGGGAGCCAAGAACAAGCAAGACATGAAACTGGAGAAAATAAAACATGCAGAGTATTTATTTAATTATTTATGTTTCTATCACATAAAGCGACACTTGCATTGTTGGTAGATAACGTAATTTGTTTCGGTTAAAAACAGAGATATTTTGCACTTTGATTGCTGCCGTTAATATCGAATATCTCGATCATCATGATTACAAATGTGTGACTATACACTAGCTTTATTTCACTCTGTTTATTTGGGGTACTTGACTATAGAGTATACATACAAGTCTGCACACTCCAAAGATGGAACATTGTAGACGAGTAAAGAAAATTAAGTGAGATAAATGTCTTTGCCTATTTTATGTGAAACTGCAAACTAAGTAACATCTAAAACATCCAGATTCAAGACAAAGTATAAAACTGGGTATAAATATAGGAATTCATTAGTTTGTAATTGTTGTAACACATTCCTAAGGATCATTTCTGGAAAATAAATGTCTAAGCACTGTTGTAAGTGTCTATAAATAAGAGAATCTGCCAGATGCTGTATATCTATTAATATGGCACTATACACTAGCTTTCATCTTTCGTTCAATTTCTTTCGCTTAACCTACATGGGGTTACAGGCCATCTGGTGCCCACGTGGTGCCAGCACACAAACACAGTCACATTCTCGGGGCTACTTTAGAGACATTGATTAACCTAACATGCATTGGAATGGCAGGAAAAAACCTGTGCAAACACGAGGGTAACATGAAAACTCCATATAGAAATTTTCCAAGTCGTAAAACCCGGGGATAAAACCAGGGTCCTTTTTTCTGTGAAGTGACAGCCCTGCCCACTATGCCACCACACTAGCTTTATGGGACCCTATATTTAAGCGTAATTGTCTATATATTGGGTTATTAAATAGGTGATGTATCTCATGGGGTAAATATGATCCTTTCCCAGTTTATTGTGTAGGATGCCCCATACAGGAAATGAACACAAGACCTGCTCACTGCGAGACGGCAGCAGTACCCACTGTGCCAAACTTTACTGAAAGTTCAATTAAATAAATTCGACAACAAAAGTGTGAATTAAGTTTTGCCCTACCCTTATGCTGTATATACTGCAAATGACCAGTTGTGTCATGCAATAGGGCTAAGTTTCCACTGAATAAAGAATTCAGAGTTGCCAAACTTCAGCACAGAGACAAACAGGCACAATTAAATAACTGTTTTCTTTAGAAATCACTGCAGGAACTAAGGGATACTTGTACAAATTGTACACTATAATCCATCAATGCTGCAGTAAACCTTCAGTTTTTTTAATCAAGGTCTGAAAGATAAAGGATGTCTCTCTCCCAGCCCTCGACACTGGACAGCCCATACATAGTCTCACTTACTGAAGATTAAGCAGTCAGCTCAGATCAAGTCTCACCAACAACTCTCTGATCAATTCAATTAGGCTGTGTTCAGAGATGCCTACATAACTGCAAAGGTTATTTAGGGAGGTTTACACAGGTGCTTAAGCTGGCTTTTAATTAAATTACCTTTGTCTATTTTATGCCTTTAAGATTGCAAGAAAAAAATAAAACTAATATGATAATACATGAATAAGATGGGCCCATAACCCTTTGTAGATTAGGTGAAAGATAATGGATGGATGGATGGATGGATGAATAACATGGCTGGCTTTCTACTTTTATAGAAACTTTCATTACAAGTATATTTTTAATATAGTGTATTGCTGCATGAATATTCCTAGTTGTTTTGCACTGTATTTCTTTGTCTTTGTATGCAAGGTTGCCAGATATGTTTAAGTGGTGTATAAGTTGGGGATTTTCAATAGCAGTAAGACAAATGTGCTAATTTAGCTTGCATTAAAGCAAAAATCAAATATAAATACTAATGTCATACATGTATAAGAGAGGAAGCATTCTAATCTTTTAAAAATATACAGTATATTACAAATCTAGCACTGTCTATAGTGTATTGTTGCATGAATATTCCTACTTGCTTTGCACTGTTTTGCATGGTCAGAATTTAACAATATGGCTTTATTACATGGCATCACTATCTATAGAATAGCAATTGTTGCTATGCCCTTTATCAAAAATTTCATACACCAGATGAAAGAACATTCGAAAAGTTTTGAAAATTGCTTTCTTACACAATCTTGTAAAGAATAAAAAGCATAATAACACTGGTAAGTACAGTATTTAGCAAAAGTCTTTTACAGATATTACAGATATTAATTTTAATGAATTCTGAATGACATATTCAGTAGAAAATATACTTTATATTTCCATATGTGTCCGATTATTCAGGGTTATTCCTTAAAGGAATTGAGTTAAAGGTTTTTCCCTTGTTCAAGTGGGTTTTCTCCGGCTGCTCCAGTTTCCCCGTAGTCCAAAAACATGGATTTTAGGTGAACTAAAGATAACAAATAGCCAATGACCTTTGTAGCATCAAAGTAACATCCTTGTTTATGAATACTAATTTAGGATTAAAATATAACCTTGCTTCTGTCAAAAATAATATTTTGTGCTGAAACCACATTAAATACGCCATAAATAATAAAGAAGAAAACCTTGCAACATACTACTGTACAGTGCTGTTAAAAAGTCTTAGACACATGCAAAGACATGCTAAAAATCAACGATGCCTTCAAAAATAAAGAATAGGCTTATACATATTAGACGAAGTAAAACACTATAATGTGCAATGCAGAATAATAAACTAAATTAAATCTATTTTCTGTGTTATTTTTGTGTAAACACTGCTCTGGAATAAAAAAGCACAGTTTGCACTTCAGCAAGTTGTATTGACCACCTCTACATGCCATAATGCATAGAGTTGCAGCCAGGTGAGTGGATGATTAGATGTTAACAAGCAATTGAAAATGTGTACCTAATAAAGCGGCCAGAGAATGTATAAGTAAATTATCTACGTTTTGAAGATCATCTTGAAGAATATTCCATTGTTGATATAGAGAATTTTATTGTCTTACTGTCAGGTTTATTGCATCAAAATGCAGCATCCTGGATAGCTCGGTTCGTATAGGAGCCAGGACTGTTCGTACCAAGAGATTGACTTTCCAGGGGCTACAGCAACTTACAAGAGATTGTATTGGTTTTAGCTCATCCTTATCTCACAAAGCACATCTTTGCAGACGACAATCGGCAAACTGATGACACCGTATGATATCACAAATACTGTACGTTCTGGATTATGTTGAGTTTGTTACTGATGTCCAAACAGTTCTACTGACTTAGTAATGCAGAATGCATCAAAAATAAGCAACTAGACATGTTTACGGCTATGGCACAAGACTGTGTAAGTAAAGTGTGGAAACTATATTTCCTTAGTGTTCCTGGTGTAGTGTAGCTTTATTTGTTGTACATATTGTTTGCAGTAGCCTGAATAGATTTGGCTACAAATGCATTTCTAGTAATATCAACCATCTAGTACAGTAAGTGAAAGTGATACATTTTTGCCACTATGTTCTCACACAGCGGAATTGGTCCTCTGCATTTAACCCATCCGTGCAG
>JAOUQV010313986.1:0-13090 GCA_028565295.1 Aspidoras spilotus
GGAAGACCAAAGCGGAGATATATAGATATATATAACTACCCATGCAGGTAGTTGGTGTGAAAGCAGAAGATGTAGGGGACAGAGAGAGGTGGAAAAGGTTGACACGCTGTGGCGACCCCTGATAAAAGGGAGAGGCCAAAACAAGAAGAAGAAGAAGAATGCTGTATTTATCTAACGTTACCAAGGTGTTACTAAGGTTATACCTGTATTATTTATTTGGATAATTATGTGCCAGATCCTAATGCGAGGGACTCGCTGTGGCGACCACTGGTGACAGGGAAAAAGATAAAAAAGCGTAGTATACAATATCATTGTATGATTACAAAGGTGCTGGATATTAATTTTTAAATAAATACTACCGTTTCATAAATCACAGATTGGAGTTTTTAAGTAAATATCTGTGTTGTTTGATTGTTTATAGACTGCAGACCTCTGGAGCAATGTTTCACTTTGGTGTGTGTTTGCTCTCTTTGCTTCATTTGAGCTTTACCTGCAATGTGGTAAGTGACTATAAAATAAGAATGAAACAAATACAAGTTTAAGAATAAAACGGTTGGGCAAATACATCTGTATAACAAAGGCGCTGAAAATATCGGCCTAGATCAGTGTTAAAGTGCATTCCAATGTATATACTATCAGTACTGTTGTATTTGATTGATCTTAGATTGAACTCCAGATAAGAAATGCAAGAATAAAAAACAAACAAGAAAATTAAACTTGACTGCACAGTAGCAATCAGATAAGAACTCATCTAAATGTATGTATGAAATAAGCCAAAACAAAAATGACAAGAAACTGCACAATATGAGGTATATTTCTGTAGTGCTACTATAATATATAATTCAATAAAAACCCAAATTATACCCAAACATAGATATATGTTAGAGCAGGGGCAAAAAAGGCTATAAGAAATTAAGATGTACTAATAAAAAATAAGCTGGAGGTGCTAACTGAAACCAAGTCATAATTCTTTTAATATTAAAAGTGTAGTTCAGAGAGGCAGAGACTTTCAGACCAAAAGATGGGCAGCAATGGGTTCAACAATCTTGGAACAAAACAATTTAAGACAAACGTTTGTCGATGAAGAATTGTGAAGACTTTTTACAATCTGTAGTTTGTAATAGCAACCAAGAAATTATAGAATCTGGAGAAAGACAGGTTCTATTTTGGATGCTTGTGATCTCTGGGCCCTCAGGTGGCAATGCATTAAAAAACAGACACAATTCTTTATTGTAATTCACCGCATACGATAGAGTGGCGTTCTGTCATGGCCCTTGGGCCATGGTTACCACATAGGCACTGGGCACGGGCACTGAGCATGAAAGATAATGAATGAATTTGGGGTCAGCCGTGGCTTAATGGATAGGGTAAAGGGCTGGGGACCAAGAGATCGCTGGTTCGAACCCCACTCTAGGCAAGTCATGGCTGAAGTGCAGTTGAGCAAGGCACCCAATCCCCAACTGATCCCCGTGCGCCCCAGTAGAGTGCAGCACACTGATCCAGGTGTTCAGCCCTGGATGGGTTAAATGCAGAGAAAGAATTTCCCTACGGGGATCAACAAAGTATCATGCTCATAATGTTCATAGTAAAATAATATTTTATGACTATTTCAACATTTCCTGTGTTTTATTGTGCATAAAAGTCCCAGAATTCTTTTGGAATTGGGGTTCTAGAAAGACAAATGGAATATATATATATTATATAAATAATGTATAAGATTACTATGTTCTTTTTTTCATTCTTTCCCTGTAACTCACTGAACTGTGGCCTCAACAGCCAGGTAAGCTCAAATCATACCACAATCAACCTCTTATAAAACATAACCCTGTACTGTATACCAGTCAGCATACTCTGAACGATCACTGGATAAGAAACACTGATGGAATATCATATATCATTTATCAAGTGCTTCAATTAACTTTTACAACACAATTGGTGCTTATATACGCAGCTGATGTGCCAATGGTATCTCAGGTGTACCTATAGCTTAGTATCCATAATAAAGTGCTTTTTGAATCTGTTTCTATCTCCCAGATCAAATTTGTACAAGCTTGACAGAGGTGCAAGATGAAATCGTCAACATTCACAACAAGTTTCGGCGTGAAGTTGTTCCAACCGCCAGCAACATGCTCAAGATGGTAGTGTGAAACTTTTAAAACATTTTAAAAGTTCCTATATGATTGCTGGCCATGTCATTGCAAAAATTATACTGTATTTCGGGTAATAATTGACTAATTTTGGTACTGGGTACGGTACGGTGCAAAGGTCTTAGGCACTTTATATAATTGGGTTGTGCTGTCGCATTACAGCAAGAAAGAGCCAGATTCGATTCGCGGGTGGGATGGCTCTGGAGTTTCCTCCAGGTGCTCCTGTTTCCTCTCACATACAAAAGACGTGTGTAAAAAGACATTTATTTTATTGGTGTCATTAAGTGGCCCTTAGTGTGTAAATGTCTGTGTGGTTGTCCAGGATTGTTTCTGCCCTTACGCCCAGAGTTGCCGAGTGGGCAATGGCTGGCCCACGACCCTGGGTGGATTAAGCAGAATATAACAGATGGATGAAAATGAATGAATGCATTTGAATCAGTACTGAATGTACCATGTATTACATAACAGACCAGTTGTCCAATTAAAATAAACATAAATAAGTCTGCTGGGGTTTGTTGCAAAAAAACTGAAACTAGTGTGACTTGCAAATATTTCATTACAGTATATGTCATGTCATACGCCATCATCGGGTTGCGATAATCCAATGTCCTCTGTCTGGTGTTTTTTTGTAGCAGTCTGGCCTCTCATAATCACATCCAGGTTATTCTCTGTCTTCCACATCTCTTGACTCCATCCACAAGTCCTGTCTTTACAGTTCTGTCAATTCTGACATATAGGAACCTAATCACATGACCACTTTTGGGATTTGACATGGTTCAGTAATACTTTTTTAGTTCTGGCCATCTTGTAGACTTGTTCAGTGGTAATAATCTTCGTCCAGGATATAGTAGCAGTAATCAGCAGCTAACATAGTTCTTCTGGAGATTTTGATTGTCGCACTTGCTTTCAAACCCCACAGTTGTTGTTTGCCATTCATTCATTCATTCATTATAATCCGCTTAATCCAGACAGGGACGGTGCCCGCCTGGAAACTTTGGGCGCAAGTGCAAGAAAAATCCTAGACAGGGCACCACTCTATCATAGGGCACACACACAGTCACACTTTAGAGACACTATTTTTTTTATTTATTTATTGTTTAATGTCATCCTCAGCACCAGTGGCTATTCTAATGACAGGAACACGGTCATATTCATACACAAGTCTGAATCAATATGATATGTGAATTAAGCATTTCCAATTTACCTAGTATTTGGGCTGTGGGAAGAAAGAGGAGCACCCAGAGTAAACCCACGCGAACACGGGGAGAACATGCAAACTCCACACAAAAATTTCCCAGGTCGCCCCGTCCAGGGATCAAACCCGGGTCCTTCTTGCTGTTTGGCAACAGCAATGCCCAATGTGCCACCATGACGCGCTGCTTGTGACTTTGATATATTTCTTTATTAACTGACATACAGGCATTTTTATCAATTATTTTTATGTTTTATTTTTGTTTTACAGTGTATGATGATACTAACAATGAGTGTGTGACTGTCTTACAGAACTGGAGCCAGGAAGTGGCTGCGTCGGCTCAGAACTGGGCGGACACCTGTGCTATGGCACACGGTCCAGACAGCAGCCGCATGCTTGGATGTAAGCCAATAAGCTTCATTTTAAGTCGTATATAAAGTCTAATATAATCAATCTTTAATCTTTCTCCAATAATTTTTGGACTCTATGTAAACATTTCTGTTAGCTCAGATTTAAATGGTACTCTTAAATGTTCCAGGTTCACTGAGGTCATGTTACAGCTCTAGACATGATGAAGTGTAAATATATATGTAGGTGACACTTCTTCTAAAGTGACTATTGGGACAAATTAGTTTGAGACGGCTGTGGAGGAGGAAGGTTATTGAAATGTTGTATGGGAAAGAGAGATGAATGAACAGACTGAAACTAAACGAATATAAGAAACGCCAAGAGATGGAACGGAATTTGAGAGTTAGCTTTGTTAAACAATTTGGAAAAAAAGAAACTTGAGTAACACTTTACAACTAAACATATAATGAAACATAAGCGAGTGCACAGTGCCCTTTCTGTTTGGTGCCTTCGTGTGCTCCAGTTTCCTTCCACAGTCCAAAAAAAATTGCATAAGGCTAATTAGTGTCTCTGAAATGGCCTTATACTAAATAAGTGAGTGAACAAGTGCGTGTCCTATGATGGAGTGCACTTTTCACGGTGCTTACTGCCATGTTCCCAGTGTTTTTTTTTAGCTGAGCACCGGCTTCCCGGCGACACTAAATGGGATTGAGCGGGTATAGAGCGGGTAAACAAATGAATGAATGATGTATCACTTATATAATAAAATGATTATTTGCCACCTACTGTATTACTGCACAGTGACATCTTTCATATAACCCAGTTATACTTTTCGTGCATATCATGAAAAGTAGAGCAAACATTTTTCCTAAACTGCAGTCACAAATAGACTCGTGTGAGGCATTCAAACCTGCGCAGCATTGACTGTGGAGACAAAGACCTCGTACAAAGCAGTGATTTGCATTTTCGGAATGTGCAATTCTAAATACACAGTACATGCTTTAAATATGCATTTGTCATTTGGTTATTCTCTTCATGCAGCTTATCAAATGGGGGAAAATCTGTTTAAAAGCTCTGCTCTCTTGCCATGGACTGAGGTCGTGGCCATGTGGCACAGTGAAGTGGCCAATTACAATTATCCCACAGGATCGGCCAACGGGAAAGCCATCGGCCACTACACACAGGTCAATTACATTTCCGTTCATTCATTCATTCTTTCATTCATTTATTTACGATAACTGTAGCTAGAGTTGCTGGGAAGCCAATGCCTAACCAACAACACAGGAGGCAATGCAAGAAGAAGACTAAAGAGTGTCCTATTCCATCGCACACATTCACACACACTCATTTACATACTAAGGGCAATGTAGAGACACCACTTAGGCTACTGCATAGGGACAAATGCAATATCCACACAGAAATGACCAAGAACACCCCACCTGTGACCTCCTTGCTGTGAGAAGTGTGACACCAGTGTGTTCCCCCTCAATAATATTTTATTTAAAAAAATACATATTGAGAAATATGTGATAAACAAATGATTTATGATCAGATGAATTAGTAAGATTCTTAATTAGTAAGAACTATCCATAATATCCACAGTCGCAAATCCAAAACCCAGGGTCTGTCTTTGGTATGGGGTTGTGTCAGTGCCCATTGCAAAGGTCATTTACACTTCTGTTATGGTAGCATTAATGCAGAAAATGACACTGAGATCTTAGAGCTGCATAAGCCTCCTTTAAAACGACATCTTTTCCTGGGAAATCCATGCATTTTTATTAGCTATACATCAAAACTAATCGAATTCTGCACATACTGCATTATAAAGGCGCAGCTGCACAATAAGAAAGTACTGGAGTAGCTTGCCTGCTGTTCTGATATGTCCACAACTGAGAATGTGTGGAGAATTTTCAAATGAAAAATGCAACATCAGCGACTCTGCAGTGCACATCATAAGACGTGTTCTCAGGAACAAATAACACCTAATACACTTATTGCTTCAGATTATCTGTTCCAAAGTGTTGTGAAAAAGCAGCAATATTACAAACTGGTAAATGTTTTACTGGGAATGCTTTTATTGACTGAGATGTAGTACAAAATTGACCAGAAAAGAAACATCAAATTCACTCACTAGCCAATTTATTAGATACACATTGCTAGTAAAGGGATGGACCCTCTTTTGCCTTCACAACTTCCTTTATTCTTCATGGCATACTTTCAACACATATAGTATTCTGTGTAGTTTGTCAAGAGTGGTTATATGAGTTACTATTGCATTTCTCATACCAGTCTGCCCATTCTTCTCTGACCTCTCACAGTATCAAGGTATTTGTGCACACACAATTGCCACTCACTTGTTATTTTCTCTTAATTGACTCATTCTCTGTAAACTCTAGAGACGGTTGTGCATAAAAATCTTATAATATCAGGAGTTTCTGAAATACTCAGACCAGACTGTCTGGCACTAACAACCATGCCACTTTCAAAGACACTTAAATCACCGTTCTTTCCCATTCTGATACTGAGTTTGCACTTCAGCAAATGAATTGTCTTAACAACCTCTACATGATTAAATGCATTGAGTGTCAGCCATGTGATTGGCCGATTAGATATTTGTGTTAAGATATTGAGCAGGTGTAACTAAGAAAGTAGCTGGTGAGTGTACTTAAGGCTTACACTGAAATAAATATCAAAGTAAATGCACAAAATACTGTGATTTTATATGCATTGTCAGTACTGTCTCAATTTTTTGAGATTTGGGGTTGCATTTTTGACCATATTTGAAATAAGCTTAACTATAGTCTTTTATTTTGTTTGTTTTATTGGTTTATTAACATCATCTTCAACATTGACAGCCATATTGATGACAGGAACAAGGTTATATTCATACAAAAGTTTCATATCGTATACTCAAGTCATATCCAAACACAAATCAGTGACAGTTTAGCATCTCCAATTTACCTAGCATGCATGTGTTTAGACTGTGGGAGAAAACCCACGCGAACCCGGGGAGAACATGCAAACTCCACACAGAAATTCCCAGGTCAACCCATCCGGGGATCGAACCCGGGTCCTCCTGCTGTGAGGCCACAGCACTATCCACTGTGCAACCGTGCCACCCCTTTAGTATAGTCATCTGAAAAGCACATTTTATTTAGGTAAATACAAACTCACATGAGTCAGTAGAGTTAAGAATCTCCTAAAGCACACTTATAAACAAGTTCAGTTTATTGCAAACACTTCTATATTAACACAACAGAAACAGGTCATGTGATCTACAAACGGCTAAGACGAGGACTAGACAAACTCGTTGTCAGAACAAACAAAGATTAAGTTAATACACAAAGAATGGGTTTTAAATCAAATGAATGTCTCAGATATCAGTGTGTGTCTGATACATAACTGAGGAAAAATGCCACCTAAATGCATGAAGCAAACCTTAGCTAATGATAGACAGGTCTATTCATTTTCTGATCCACACGGTTCGTACTAAAAATGGGATACTTACAATACAATTCCCAGTATTGTAAATGACTTGAACAAGGTATGTAATGTTGGAGAACCTGCTAGTATATTAAATATAAAACTTGTAACCAGAACTGTGTGTCTGTTTAAGGTGATCTGGTTCAGCTCGTATGAGATCGGATGCGGTGTTGCCAAGTGCGGGAGCGACTATTTCTACGACTGCCAATACTATCGAGCGTAAGTCACTTTTTGAGTTCATACACTCCCATATCTGTATAACGAAGCCTTCGTGGATTATCTGAATCTTGCTTACATAATCAGTTTGAGATTTTTGTTTGTCTTTCGCAAACAGAGGGAACTACAAAGGAGTGCCTCCGTACTCTCTGGGAGAACCCTGCTCAGCATGTCCTCAATCATGTGACGATAAACTCTGCAGTGAGTTCCCTGTCGTTATCGCAGTGTAACGTTATGCTAACATAAACCTGATTCAACATAGCACTTTGATGTATATCATGCGGTCACTTCAAACCTTTTGTCATTTTTTAAATCTTTTTTCCTTCTAGCCAATCCTTGCCCTTATGTCAACACATACGCCAATTGTCCAGAATTGACAAAAAATGGCCCCTGCAGCGACTTCCTGAAAGAATGGTGCCCGGCTCAGTGCTTCTGTACCACCGAGATCATTCCTACTAACTAGAAAATTAGGAAAGTTATGTCTGGGGATTTAAATTTTTAAACCAAAGTTAATATAACTGGATATATAACTAGGACAACTTTAGACAGTTGTAGCCTCTATGATTGATAGGTTATTACATGTTGCATTTTTTATGTGATGATCCCAATAAATCTTGGCAAAATTCTACACCAGACTCTGTATTAATGTGTTCATCATGAAGATTCTCTAACAATGAATTTATCAATTATCTCACATAGGAACAAAAATCATAATAAGGACGTGATTTTCTTCATTAAAATGCTTTGTTTATGTTTCAGACTCACCAAAGAAATGTGTAGATGTCCCGTGAAATTGTTATATCATGTTTCAAGGTTTTACACCATCAAGGTTAGCTTGATGTTTTAGCTTTCTATTACTATTGCTTATGTTAACGGTTCTGACTTGTGTCTAAAACCAGCCATAAAAAACCCTGAAAACAATTATTTATAATCCATTCGCGTTTCTTACCGCGTGTTTACCTTGTAAGGCGTCCTTATCCATGAAAATATTAGTTTTAATATGTGTGTTGTGGCCCCTGAACCTTTCTTTTGTCAGAATACACGTAATTTACAATATAAAAAAATTGTCAAATGTATCTCATGACAATACATACCTGATACCTAAAGATAGAAGCCTCGATCTGAACTTCATGTGTGTGGAGGAAGAGTTGGCTTTGAGCTGTCGGTTTATAGAGTGTTGATCATTTCGTTTTGACACTTATTATAGTTTTCTAATCTTATGTCATGTTATCGACTCATCATTGAACCATGAATCATGTAGATTACAGATTATGCAGATTACATTTTCTTATAGACAGTTAAAACAAGGACAATATTCGTTCATTCATTCATTCATTAGATAGGCGCCAATCCATCATAGGAGTGCACACAGGCAATCATTTTGTACATTTTGTACCTACTGAAGTGGGTTGTTGTTATTATTACTGTGTAATTGAGATAAAATAATAAATTGTATTGCAAGAAACATCCACTAGATGCTATTATAGAACTATATAACAGTCATACTATACACTGGACTAGTCTTTTTACTCCTTTATCATAGTAATGCTTATATTCTATATGTCTATTATTACAATGTACTAACAGAATTATATATAAAGTTTTTATTTTGACTGAACTGAATTTGTGCATTTAGACTCCAATTTTATATATTTATATCTTTGTTAAAATAACAAATATTGAAGTAAGTTACAGTTAACATTTAAAAACTTTATTTATAATAGTTTGAGCCAATATATTGTCTGGTCCTAAGCCTGAAAAGGTGAAGGTTGCTTCAGAAAGGTGTAAAACATGAGCCAGCTGGGCCATGCATATGACTCGCTGTGGCGACCCCTAGTGCCAGACAAAATCATTTTCTATAAGCTAACATGGTCACAAACATCTGGTATAATTAATTATCCAGTGCAGTGTATGAAATACCTTCCAGGTTAGGATAGTGGAAGATAGTGGAAGTTGAGAAAGGAGGAATACTGTGAGGAGAAAGGCTTTAGGTGATAGCAAAGAGCTTTCAGATGACTGGGTAACAACAGCATCAGTGATTATACAGACAGGCATGAAGGTACTTGGTGTGTCATCTGGACAGGTGAAAGACAGCAGGAAAACCTGGTTCTGGAACAAGGAAGTGCAGGGGGTTATTCAGAGGAAGAAATTAACGAAGAAGAAATAGAACAAGGAGACGACTGAAGAGAGAGAGCAGGAGTATAAAGAGATGAAGTGCACGACAAAGACGGAGGTAGCAAAGGCCAAGCAGAAGGCCTATGATGAAGCAGAGGACAAAGAGGGAGGTAGCGATGGCCAAGATGAAGGCCTATGATGAGTTGTACGAGAGGTTAGACAGTTAGAAAGAAGAGAAGGGGTTGTATCCCATTGCGAGGCAGAGAGATAGAGCAAAAAAGGATGTACAACATCTCAGGGTGATCAAGGACAGAAATGGAAATGTACTGAAAGGTTAGAAGAAGGTAAGGGAAAGATAGAAGGAGTATTTTGAGGAGTTGATGAATAAAGAGAATGACAGGGAAAGAAGAGTGGAAGGCATAGAAATAGTGGAACAGAATATTGTAAAGATTAGCAAGGATGAAGTAACAAAAGATTTGAAAAGATTTCTTTTTGCTGTCCCACTGGGCTGGAAAGTGTGTAAATGTTAGATCAAATGTATTGTACATTGGAATGACTTGTGAATTTAGAGCTAGCTATCACAGAGTTAAAGACAATAGAAATTTTTGGTTTGATTAATCAAGGAATTAACTGCTACTTAGTGTAAATGCTAGTTTTTTTCTGTATATCGTCTTTTCTCGGCCACCAGGGGACGCCACAGCACGTCACTTGCATTGTTGAACTGGCACATGTTTTATGCCGGATACCATTCCTGACACAATCTGCAGGCTTAATACTGGACAATTTAGGGTTTCCAGTTCACCTAGCATGCAGGTATTTGTGGGGAAACCGGTGTACCTCGATAAAAGCCAGGCTAACCAGCAGAGAGGACAAGCAAATTCCACACAGAAATGTCCTAGGTTGCCATACCCTGGTATAGAACTCGGGTACTTTGTGCTGTTAGGTGACCTTTTACACAATTGATATGTAAATGTAGGGATTTAAATGGACAAAAAAAGGACAGGAAGGAGTGTTTAGTGTTAAGTGTTATTATTTAATGTATGTTCACCCTGGTGCACGTGCGTTCAGTTAGAAACCGGGATAATAATAATGCACTAATTCAGCAGATGGCAGTATCACGGAGGATTTTCTGCTCATCCTGGATGTAATGCTCAAACAATAAGCTTCACAGCAGCAGCAGCAGCTCAGCCAGCGGTGTGTAGTAAAAACATCGTGTGCATGTAGTCCAGATGTGGACGCACGCGCCAGATGTGTCCCCCGTTGTGAATGTGCGCGAACGCGCCTGGAAAATTGAAGTAAAATCGGCGTGTTTGCTGTTGATCGACCACCAGCGCGAAACTCGAGACTGATCGCGCTCATGGCGGAGTTCACGGAGAAACCAGGAAGCGGCGGGGGTGTTGGAGACGTGGGCACACAGAGCGAGGACACCGGTACGAGAACTGGGTCGGAACCGGTATCGGTATCAAACGGAGATTGTGGAATTGCACCAGAGCTGTCTGGGTCAACTGGATCGGATAACGCATCCGACTGCAAACCTGGAATACCCCGAAAAGCCAGCATCATCAAGGTGGGTGGTACACGCTGTACCATTTTGTTTTTACACTGAACGATCCTCGGATTAGGAACACCTGGCTAAATACGGATTGGTCCACCAATTCATTCCTAATTTCATTACGCAGATGCCACTCCACAAGATGGCAAACATCCGTTATACGCAAGTTGACCCATGCCCTGTGCAGTAGCTCAGGCGGTCAGCCCTTCTGGTTTGATGCTCATCTCTTCTATCAACCATGTGCGTGCAGTCACTCTTTGACCTTCAGCTGGATTTGGATTTTTTCTTGATGGTTCCTTCACTTTTCATACATTTGCGATGCCGTGGTACAGGAACAGCCCACAAGTGCAGCTGTTGCTAAAATAGTGGCGCCGTACCTCCAGCCTGAATCTGATTCATTTTACACATATCTGGTAAAGGCTGCTTACCTTATATGCAAACTGAGTGTGTCAGTTATTACTTATGGCACTTTATTTGTGATCATATATTGCCTGCCTTGTGTTACTAATCCAGTGTTCATTAGTGTTCTATGCATTATCCAAATGAACTTTCATTGTGGGACAGTGTGATTGAGGTTTTAATGATAATGACGATGGTGGAATACATCATCTGTCTAACTTTATTTTCTTTTACATAATCAAACAATTTATTGAGGCTTTATGCACTGTGTATAGAGGCAGAGTCAAACTGATATACAGTTCTGCTGTAGGGAACACATATGTCCGTATCTTCATTTCATTGGCTGTGTAACTGTATTCTGCAAATCGACAATAATGTTAAATCTAATCTAATCAATCTTTGAGAGGGGATGGGCTGAGTATGACATCATGCTTTCAAGTGTCATCAACCCAATATGATATACCCCATAGGAACTTGCATTATGAATGTAGACACTGAAAGACACTTTAGAACGAATGATGTCATCATCAGACCAATTATATACAAATCACAGGGACCTTATTAGGTACACCTTCACTAATCACTCCAGGATTCTAGAGACCTTTAAGATTTGTTTATTTATTTATTTATTTATTTTATTACTTTTAATTACTATCAGTGTTGATCCCAGTACAGTATTTCTGAGAGTGATAAAGGATTAAACACATAAATTCATAAAGGCTGTGAATAAAATAAATAAAAATATTTGTTGAAGATTATTACTAAGCTCTAATATTGGCAGTGAATAATCACCATATTAGGAATACCTTATCACTGATAAAGTGGTGCAATCAATGCTTACATCACAATAAGGTGTTGAACAGATCACAGTGAGGCACAGCAGAAGACAACATTTACCAGCCATCAGTAAATATAAATACGCATCTTTGACCGTAGACAGATAGTCGGCACCTGCGGTTGTGCCAGTGTTTCACTTTTGGGCTGGTTAAGAGGGGGCTGAATATGCATTAGAATCCACTAATGGTGGTTTTATTTCTTTAAAGAAAATGTATTTAAATACACTGTAAATACTGTATAACATAACTATAACCTATGATATATGGATTGTTTCATTTTAGAGCCACAGAGGCACAGTGTGTAGCGCTGTTGCATCACAGCAAGAAAGGCTGAAAATGTCTGTGTGGAGTGATTCTATAGAGAAATCTGGCACATTGTCGTTAGCTGGTGCTGGGAGAACAAAAAATGCTTAAGGCATGAATTTGAGTGACATTGGGTATGTTCGCTACGCAGACAGGAACCAAGTGGGTCAACACCGGCCAGAATGTCACAGGGAAGTGTAGAAACAATGAAAACAGGAAATACAAAAACACAGGAAAATGTTTCATAGTTTATTATGTTTGGTAACCAACATTCTTCTTTTGGCCTCTCCCTTCATCAGGGGTCACAACAGCGAGTTAATCCCTTCCACCTCACTCTGTTCTCTGCATCCTCTGCTCTCACACCAGCTACCTGCATATCTACACTGACCATACCCATATACAGGGGTTAGACAATGAAACTAAAACACCTGTCATTTTAGTGTGGGAGGTTTCATGGCTAAATTGGACAAGTCTGGTGGCCAATCTTCATTAATTGCAC
>JAOUQV010314004.1:0-13083 GCA_028565295.1 Aspidoras spilotus
GCATCCGGCGTAAAACATGTGCCAGATCCTAATGCGAGGAACTCGCTGTGGCGACCCCTGGTGACAGGGAAAAAAACATCAGAGGGACAGCAGAGGTTAGAGAATTGGGATACAAAGCTAGAGGGCAGACTTTATGAATATCCTGAATTACTTTTTGTAGTTTGTTAATTCTGTAATCTGTAGAGGGGTTCAAGTTTTGATGACTTCAACAAAGTCTGATCTTTTTTTAGATTAGAGAAAATTAGTTTGTCATAGTAAACAACAGATTTCTTTTATGTCGGGTGAATATTAGTTCTCTTACAGATCAGTTCCCTTTTATTTGTTGTTAAACTTGAACCCATCCCTATTGCTCCTTTATGGCCTCACAATTGGTTTTTATTCTGTCTTTTGTTATGTGAAAGAAAAGTAATTTCAATCCAAACAATGCTCTGTCCATTCCAACTACTCTGGTAGATGGGTAAAGGAAGAGAACTTTACTGACTGTGGCAGGCCAAACAGCCTGTGACACTTTCTTCCAAGCTTTATTTTTGTTCCTACCTCCATTTAATGAGAGGGTGTATACAAACCTGATTCCAAAAAAAGTTGGTACAAAGTACAAACTGTACATAAAAATGGAATGCATTAATTTACAAATCTTAAAAACTGATCTTGTATTCACAATAGGCAACATATCAAATGTGGAAAGTGAGACATTTTGAAATTTCATGCCAAATATTGGCTCACGTAATTTTGTGACGGCAACACATCTCAAAAAAAGTTGGGACGGGGCAATAAGAGGCTGAAAAAGTTTAAAGATACAAACAATAGCAACTCATTAGGTCAACTGGCAAAAGGTCATTAACATAACTTGTTAAAAAGGGCATCTTGGAGTGTCAGCGGCTCTCAGAAATAAAGATGGGAAGAGAATCTCCAATATCCCTAATTCTGCGCTGACATAGTGGAGCATATCAGAAAGGATTTCGACAGTGTAAAATTTCAAAGCGTCTGAACACATCATCAATTACATTGCATAATATCAGAAGATTTAGAGAATCTGGATGAATCTCTATGCGTAAGGGTCAAGGCCAAAAAAACCATACTGGGTACCCGTGAACTTTGGGCACTTAGATGGCACTGCATCATATATAGGCATACTGATGTATTGGAAATCACAAAATGGGCTCAGGAATACTTCCAGAGGACATTATCTGTAAACACAATTCACCGTATCTAGCCATATCTAAACAAGATCCAGAAACGCAGACGTCTTCTCTGGGCCAAGAATAATTAAAAATGTACTCTGGCAAAGTGGAAAACTGTTCTGTTGTCAGACGAATCAAAATTTGAAGTTCTTTATAGAATTAAGGGACACTTTTTTTTAATGTGGTGTTGTCACGAAATTTAAATATCACCTAATTTTTCTTTTTAAATGAACTCAGTTTAAGCATTTGATAAGTCATCTGTTATTTTGAATAAAATATAGAATTTTATAACTTCCACATTATTGCATTCTGTTTTTATTTACAACTTGTACTTTGCCTCAATTTTTTTGAAATCGATTTTCTGTGACGGGATGAGGTGAAGCTGCTTATTTGCAAATTTGTCTTTTGTTGCCAGTCTCTGGAGCCAACTTCATAAAATCTAATAGTCTTTGAATGCAAGTGAAGTAAAATTATGATAATATTTATTAGTTCCCTAATATATTAATGAGTAACCAGTAGTTAGCTACTTCAATACTAATGTAGTGATATTTACATATATCTTTTCTTTTCTACAATCTTGATTCTACTTTGAAATCTATTGGGATGATAAAGTTGCAGTAAAAAATTTTAAACTTTATAATGGTAATATGCACAATCCGGTTGTTTATGCCCCACAGAGCAGAAGAATGGTGGTTCCAGACAGTGGAACCGGGGCTCAGCAGGCAGACAGTAGCACGGCCTCGGGGTTTGAAGATCAACTGGATGGAGTGGAGCTGGAGGAGGTTCGCAAGTTGCGGGAACTTGTGCGGCGCCTTGAATTGCAGAATGAAAGCCTGCGAAGCCGTGGGGCTACCAAGCATAATGTCGGCACGAAGTCTAATGAGAAAGCACAGCGGGAGGACACTGCCACTGTCTCTGGCAGAAATTTACAGACATTGTCTCCTCCTCAGGGTAATGTTGGTGTTCTGCCTTCTGCACCAGAAACCATAAAGCAGGAATGTGAAGAGCTGGAACAGTACAGCCCAGTTTTTCTTATTCCAGAAGACACACAAAAACACACTTGCACAAGTTCTTCTCCAGATAGCTGTGATTCAGAGACTGTCGGTGAAAGTAATGAAGAGGTGGATCAGTCCGCTCTGGACGAGGTGGATGTGCTCGATTTGGAAGACTGTGCTGATATCGAAAACGAAGACTGCTGGTATGTTTTAGATGTATTTAATATGATTTTGTGACCCCTGATGAAGGGAGAGGCTGAAAGAAAAAGATGATTCTTATTATAAAGCATTAATCCAGATAAGATGCAAAAGAGATTTAATGATTTCAATCACAACGTATTTTGGTAGGGTACAGAATCCTGAATAAGATTAATCATCTAAAGTGAAAACCTACACATCATAAATATTTAATCTTTAATTAAACTCATGAATGGGCTCTTAAAATCACTAATATCTATCTCAGACACCTGTAAAAATACAGTGGTGAGGGTTGCGTCAGGAAGTAAAACGTTTGCCAAAAATTTTAATGCGTGTTACGGACTGTAACTTCATACCGGCTTGGTCGCGGCTCGGGTTAACAACGACCGCCAAGGGTACAGGCTGAAATTGGGCTACTGTTTGCCGAAGATGACGAGGAGGGAAGCGTGTAAGGAGACGGTGAGAGAACAGGAGAGTCAAAAGTGTAGGACTGAAGGTAGCAACCCTGAACTTAGGGATGATGACAGGGAAAGGTACAGTAAGGAAGGAGAGAAAAAGTTGTATTGCCTTGCAAGGCCTAAAAGATAGAGTGGAAAAGGATGTGCAACATGTCTGGGTGATTAAGGATGAAAATCTACTTACTGGTGAGGAGAGGGTAAGGGAAAGATGTAAAGAGTATTTTGAGGAGAATGACAGGGAAAGAAGAGTGGGAGGCATGGAAATAGTGGAACGGGATATAGTAAAAATTAGCAAGGATGAAGTAAGGAAAGCTTTGAAAAGAATGAAGAAGGGAAAAGCAGTCGGACCTGATTACATACCGGTAGAGGTATGGAAATGTATAGGAGAGATGGGGGTGTCGTTTTTGACTAGATTATTTAATGATATTTTAAGGAATGGAGGAAAAGTGTCCTTTTATCGATTTATAAGAACAAGGGTGATGTGCAGAATTGTAGCAATTACAGGGGCATAAATTTACTGAGTCACACAATGAAGATTTGGGAGAGAGTTGTTGAAGCTAGGCTTAGAGAATCAGTGACTGTTTGTGAGCAGCAGCACGGTTTCATGCCAAGAACGAGCACCACAGATGCAATTTTTGCTTTGAGAATGCTGATGGAGAAGTATAGAGAAGGTCAGAGCTACACTGTGTCTTTTGTGGATTTAGAGAAAGCTTATGATAAGCAGGAAAAGACGTGAAGAAGAGAGTACAGGCAGGATGGAGTGGATGGAGAAAAGTGTCAGGAGTGATGTGTGCAGCAAAGTTGAAAGGAAAGGTTTATAAGAAGAGTAGTGAGATGAGCCTTGTTGTATGGTTTGGAGACAGTGGCACTGACTAAGAAACAGAAAGCAGAGCTGGAAGTGGCAGAGCTTAAGATGTTGAGGTTCTCATTGGGAGTGACATAGATAGACAGGATTAGGAATGAGAACATCAGATGGACAGCATAGGTTGGAATATTGAGAGACAAAGTTAGAGGGGGCCGATTGAGATGGTTTGGACATTTGCAGAGGAGGGACAGTGGATATATTGGTAGGAGGATGTTAGAAATGGAGTTGCCAGACAGGAGGCAGAGAGGAAGACCAAAGTGTAGATATATAGATGTGGTCAATGTAGACTTGCAGGTAGTTAGTGTGAAAGCAGAAGATGCAGAGAACAGAGTGAGGTGGAAAATATTGACACGCAAGGGTGAACCCTTGAGCAAGGTATAATATTCCACCAAAACATAACCATAATAAGAAATATGTTGCGGATCTAGGGCATAATAAGGAAGGTTTCTACCAGGCAAATTTATTGGTTTAAAAGATCGGAAAAACATATATTTGGTGTAGGGGTTGGTGATATGACATTCAAAAAAATTATATACTGGAATATTTTTGTGATGACGATATATTTATATTAAAAACAATTCTTTAAAAATATTACATTTTGCCAACAGACAATAATAATAATAATAATTTTATGGGTAGATTGGTTCAGGTAAAAATAAAAATAAATAAACAATTTACTGGTGTGTTTGGGGTTGTTGTCTTGTTGACAACCATTTCAAGGGCTTTTTTCCATTCAACTATTGAATTCAAAAAGAAAAATGTTTCTCTATTTTTCTTTAGGCCAGTTGATAAGTTCTTTTGTAAATTGTATCCTCTTCAGTACATGTCTTTCTTTAACAGTGGTAGTTTTCAGGAATTTGTTGCTAATGGAATAGCTTCACACAGACTTCCAACTGTCAGAGTGCTCACAGTTAACTTGAGGCTGTCTTTGATCATACTGGAGCTGCTCATCGGCTTTGCCATTCTGGCTATTCTTTGATCCGTTTGAATGAAGGTCTCACATTTTCTTCTACGTCTCTTCTCCATTTTTAATAATTGAAGATCATTTTATCTGAACAACCAATCATTGAATAGTCATTCCAATCATCTATTTAATCAAAGTGCACTGTTCTGCTGAACAATGTCTCAACCCCATATTTCTCTGGCTTTTAAGGAAAAACGTATGCTGTCTTTTTCCTTAAATAAAGGGTTACCTGATTCACGCATTCACAGAATTATTGTGAGGGTCATATGACAGCTGCTGTTGGTGTCAATAAAAAAACTGGCTTTTCTTTCCTCTCCCTTATCTCTCCTGTTTCACTCTCTGTCCTGTCTTTTATTTTTCTTCGCTCTGCTCTACAAAACAACAAATTATGGAAAGAATTAAATGGTCTCTTAACGCAATTGACACTATCTTCTCAACAAGAAGCTTGGTATAGGGGGAGCCAAACTGTCCCGAAGGAACGTTTGTAGTGGGATACGTGACAGATTTGTGGGAGAATTGGAGGGTCATGTGTCTTGCCAAGGCTTTCTGTAGAGGACATTGAGGACGTGTATCTATTCGATACCATGATCCTGGGCATTTTTCGGATTGGATTAGGCATTTCAGTGATCTACAGAGAATCAAAACTAACAAACATGCTGTCCGAGCCCCTTTGAAGCTGCCCGAAATGATTTATGCAATGGGCCGAGCTGTCAGAACTCAAATTGGGACTTTAAAGCATAACATGGATAACATCATGTCTCTGCTCAATCGACTGGATCGTCTGAGAGACTGAAATGGGCCACAAAATGTACATATGAACTATGTGTAGAACTTAGTCTTTGGGAAAGGAAATTTTTTTCCCTTCAGCAAAAAAGGTCTAATCTATGTTTCGGCTACCCTGAAAACCGGCTACAGTTCTTCAAGGTTGCGGCGGGGATAAACGAATCCTCCGTGAAGTACGGAGAGAAAATAAAAGTCTCTTCCCCCCCACCTTTGTGCTCCTCTATCCCCCCATCCAAATCCCCTTTCCCTTATTCCCTACACTTGTGGTGTGTTATCTATTGCTTGCGAACTATTTTATTAACTATTAACCTCCCCCTCTACTGCCCCACAGTTCACCACATTAAGAACTGTGAGCCTTATTATTTTTTTTTTGACCACTATTTTTTTGACCACTTCCTAGTGTTATTTGTTTTATTTTAAAAAGGGCGGCGCATGGATGTGCAGCGGCCTCTATCTTTCCCGATAGTCCGGTGTTTGTTTAATCCTGTAAGCATCTATGTCCTTGTTATGTTTTGTGGGTCTGAGAGAAACTAAATTTTATTCTGTGTACGTCTTGTACATAGGGCACATTGACAATAAATTTCATTCGATTCAATTTCATTTAAATTCAATTCGAATTGAAAATAATACTGATGATCATTTAGTACTGATTTCACCATTTAGTAAAATCTGAGATCAGTATTATCTAGAACCAAGTGTGGTGAGTGAAGTTTTTATTGTCACTTTGACCATGTACATTGTTTACAGTACACAGTGAAATGAAATGACATTTCTCCAGGACCAAGAAGCTACATAAAACATTTTACAGTGGCTACAGAATGTTATCCAACTCCTTTTAATACTTCTCTTTGTTTTATTTCAGCCATTTGCTAAAATCTAAATAGTTAATTTTATTTCTTATTAATGTACACTCGGCACCCCAGCTTGACAGAAAAATCAACAAAAATAGGCATCAAGCTATGGTGGTGTTTTTCGACTGGTTGCAATTGAAGGAAATGTAAATGCGGCCAAATAGAGAGATCTTCTGGATTAAAATCCAGTACCCTGATGGAACTGGAGAGGAAAAATGGCAGAGGATCCACAAATCCAGGTGTAAAACAAACTTGTTGCATCATTCCCAAAAATACTCATGGTGGTACTAGCTCAAAAGGGTCCTTCTACTCAATACTAAACAAAGGGTCTGAATACTTATTACCATGTGATATTTCTGTGGGACTGTGGAGGAAAGACACTGTAATCTACCACTTTTAAATTAACAATTGCTTATAAAGTACATTGTGCTATAACAAAGGTAACATGTAAACATTAATAAACTCCTTTATCAGAAAAATTATAATGTCCTTCAGTAAACTGTAAAAAAAAAAGTGGTAAGAAAGAGTCCCATGTTTTGTGAAGTAAGTGTATATGCGTGTTAAGTTCAGACTCTGATTGTTGTGGAGTCTGTTGGCTTGTGATAACTGCATGTGAGGACCCAAATACTTATATTATAAACACTTGTATGATTTTAATATGCTCTTTAATATGAACAAGTTTTCACTTTTGAGATATTGTTGCTATGGCTTGCTGGATTTACAGAGTTTTAGCAATAGCAGTGTAACCCATTCTAAAGTAATATATTGTAATTAATTTGTGTATCATCTGTACCTAAATCTTTTAGAATGTTATAATATACTGTTTACCTGGGACATTCTAGTCTGCTGTACGTTGACAGACAGGTTTTATTTAATTGATCTGGACGTAATCAAGCTTGGGTGTGACTAGTAAAATTAAACCCAACCCAACAGTATCTAAGAGGGCAGTTACTTCACATAGGGCTAGGTTCAATAACAAATGTGTTCATTAAATGGAATGAGAGATTAATTTGAGTTATTTTATTTAAATGCACTGTTTTAATATTACATGTAGTTTGATTATCTAAAAACATTTAAAAATACAAGAAATGTACATTTATTCATTCATTTTCTATACCTGCTTAATCCTAATTTTATGGTCACAGGGAAACTAGTGCCCAGCAGGAAACTTTGGGCGCGAGGGCAGGAACAACCCTAGACAGTGAGCCAATCCAATATAGAGCACCCACACACAAAATCATTCACACAGTTACACACTAACGGGCAATCTAGAAACATCAATTAACGTATCATTCGTGTCTTTGGAATGCGGGAGAAAACCGGAATACCTGGAGAAATCCCAAGCGAACATGGGGCAGAACATACAAACTCAACGGGGCTCGAACCCGGGATCTTCTTGCTGTGAGGCCACAACACTATCCTTTGCAGACATGGGGCAAATACATTTTTCAAAGACATTGGTTCAGTGTTTCCAAACATATATAAACATAAATACAATTCCAGCTGCTGTACAGGATGCAGTGTTGTACTTCTTGTATTTCATGAGCAAGTTAAACAATTGCTTATGTAATAATATATGCTAATAACTCATACTGAGTACTGTATAGTGTGCTGGTTGATGAGCAATAAGAGATATGTGTATTATTCTGTTGCTATGAGAGGTTTGCCGTGCGTAAGATAAAAGGAGGGTGGTGATGATTCATCGGGGAAAACTCTTCCTCAATCTGAAGGTGTAGGCAAAATTGCCCTTTAATACCTGCTGGGTGGCAGAAGTGCACACAGATTATGGCAGAGTTACGTGCGGTCTTTGCAGATGCATTGCAGATAGATTCTCAGCCAAATATTTATAATTTGTCCAAGGCACGTTGCTTAAACTTTATACATTTCTGGCTGTTGCGAAGACCAACTGCAATTTTCTCTTTTCCCGATCATTCTCTGTAAAACATAGTTCTGATGATTGAGATGTATTGACCACCTATACATGACTAAATACATAAAATCGATTGGCTAATTAGGTATGTGTTAACATGCAATGTACCTAATAAAGTGGCCAGTGAGTTTATAGCGTCCAAGTAGCCTATTCTACTTTGTATAAGCTGACCAAGTAGGCAAAATGGATTAATATTGAACATTCAACTACATTCTTATTCCTGATAAAGTTAGTAATAACAATGCTAAGCTATTTTCCTAACTAAATCTAGGTGCTCAGTGTAATTGTAATTTTTATTTTATTTCTCCAATGAAAGGACAAGTAGTAATTTTTGTGTAAGACATCATATACTCTATTCATAACTTTGAATCATTTGATGAACTTTGTAGTGATGTAGTTAAATGTGACATAAAGGTTTGTAATGGATTCTCTCAGTATTTACAGCTGACAACCAATGAGATTGAGTTGGTATTGTGTATGATACATGACTGATACTGTCACATTGATAAATGGTTTCACTTTAAAAAGTACTCATAAGGGATGACACACTGGGACGATCTACCACATCATAGCAAGAAGGTTCTGGATTTGATTTCCAGGTATGGCAGCCAGGTCCATTCTGTGCAAAGTTTTTGTTCTCACCAATTATATGTGGGTTTTATCAGCCTTTTGCCACATATAAACAAAATTAATTGGGCTAATTGGTGCCCTTAGTGTATGAGTGTGTGTATGTCACGAATACATTCTTTAGTCCTTCTCTATACAACTTGTCGGTGATTAATATATAAGAACCTCTGCTGTACCTACGACATTCTAAGCTGCCTCACAGTATGTAAAAGATAATTCAGAAACCATGTAGCACAATATTCTGGTGTCTTCCCACCCACCCTTATATCAGTGTCTTACTGGATTGTTGTGGGAAATTCAATACAATTAAATTTTATTTATAAAGCGCTTTTAACAATGGACATTGTCCCAAAGCAGCTTTACAGGAAACAAATAATTTGATGGGGCTGTAAGATTATAGTGCTATGTAATATCTGTATAAATAAACACAGAGATATAAGAATGAGATGCATCTGTTGAGATACTGTTTTTTGAGTCAAGATCACTGGCTGTTTGTTTTATTTATTTTAATACAAAAAGTGAAAAGAACGAGGATAATTCTCAGGAAGTTGTCTATAAGATGTCTGAATTCTAATTAACTAGCATTAATTTTATTGTATAAATGTATTTTATATAAAGTAAATAACGTTTTTATTATTATATATTAACATTTTAACAAAGAATCCCTGTAAATTCTTATCTACAAAACATGCTGTTTATTTGCACTGGATTCCATTCTTGATGCAAGCTTCACTCTTTCTAGCTTAGCCCCGAAAAATGTATCACCTCCAATTTACCTATTAAGCAGTATATAAAGGTAAAATTATGTCAAGCACATAAATAAGAATAATAACTGGGTTATGATTCATGACATAATTTGTCTGATGGTAAACATTAAACATTTGTCATGGCTTTTATCATATTCCCTATTATTGAGTTGGAATATTAATACTTTATCTCGAACGTAGTCTTATTTTCTTGCTACATTAAAGATAGTTGTTTTTTTATTTTTTTTTTTTTATGTATTAAACATCTTGCTCTCTTTATTATAATTTTTTTTTTTTATAAATACCTGTAGGTTGTACGTGTCACCAAAGAAGCAAATCCACACAAAGCAGGGCCCAGAGTCTCCCTTAAAGTGGTGCCGGAAGGTGCTCGATCACCCGAGTCCTGAGACCGAGGTGGCTTGCAGAACTCTTCTGAGTCGACTGGATCAAAGTATGGATTGCACACCTGATACAGTGGTATGAAAAATTTGGGCACCCCTGATTTTCAATATTTTCCTTTAAAAATCATTGGTTGTTCAGATCAGTTAAATGTATCATATAGCAGACGACCACAGTGATATTTGAGAAGTGTAAGTGTATAGGATTTACAAAAGTGTTCAATAATTATTTAAACTAAAATATTAGATAGGCAGAGGTGAAGGATACAGAGAACAGTCATAGTCAACACACAGACCAGCTCCAAAGACCTACATCATATTGCTGTAGATTGTGTCTCTGTGCGTTTATATGGGAGCATAACACATTCCACAAACAGAGTCGCTTGAGGTATGAACAACACATTTGGAGCGCCAGCTTCACTTTGGAACAAGGTGCAGTGGACTAATAAAACTAAAATATAGTTATTTGGACATAACAAGGGGCTTTATACATGGCAGAAAAAGCATTCCAAAAAAACACTTGCTACCCACAGTAACATTTGGTGGTGGTTCCATCCTGCTGTGGAGTTGTATGGCCAGTACAGGCCATATAAGTTGAGGGTCGCATGAATTCCAGTCAATATCAGCAGATTATTGAGAACAATATTCAAGAATTGGTGATAAAGCTGAGGTTGGGCCCGGGCTGGATACTTCAACAAGAAGAAAACCCAGAATATGGCTCAAATCTACTAGGGCATTCATGCAAAGGGACAAGTACAACATTCTGGAATGGCCATCTTGGTCTCCAGACAGGGATATTATTTAAAATATGTGGTGGGATTTTAAGTTGGCTGTACATGCTCAGAAACCATTAAAATGACTAAACTGGTCCAGAATACATTCAACCAGAATAAAGGCTATGGGAAGCATTTAGCTGTTATTTCTGCAAAGGAGGATCTACTAAATATTGATGTAATTTTTCTGTTGGGGTGCCCAAATATATGCACCTGGCTAATTTTGTTTGAATAATTATTGCACACTTTCTGCAAATCCTATAAATTTTACTTCTCAAATATCACCGTGTTCTTCTGCTATATGACATATTTAAGTGAAATTTCTGGTCCCAGCAACCAATGATTTATGAATAAAAAAAATCTGATAAAATATCAGGGGTACCCAAACTTTTTGATACCACTATAATATGTATACATACACACACATACATACACACAGTTACTTACAGACAGTAGCGCTTGAAAGTGTGTGAACCCTTTAGAATTTTATTTAAAATCAAATTTCATTTGTCACTTACATGGTACAATATGAAGTGAAATGCTTTTTATTTAAGGGACAGCTGCAGTGCAGCACCATTTTAACAAGTAGGGTTAGAGTCTTCGCTTGGTGAGACGGTGGGAGCTTGAGGGGCTTAAACCGCAGACCTTCTGATCAGTATCACAGATCCTTTAACCACTGCTGCCCATATTTCTATATTTCTGTATAAATGTATGGGCCAGCCAGGGCTAAATGGATAGAGTAGAGGACTGAGGACCAAGTGATTGCTGGTTCGATTCCTCACTCTAGGCAAGTCATGACTGAAGTGCCGTTGAGCAAGGCACCCAACCCCTAAATGCTCCCTGTGCGCCTCATTGAGGCAGAACACTGCTGAAACACCTGGATGGGTTAAATGCGGAGAATAATTTTCCTACGCGATCAATAAAGTAATTAAAATTTAAAAAATCAAAAATATAAATGAAAACATTATCAGGTTTTTCCTAATATCCTAATAATAGATAGTAGAGAATCCAGTTAAACAAGTGAGATAAAAATGTTAAACTAGTAATTAAACGTTTCTTGATCAAGACTGAACACAGGCTTGTGGGAATTATAGCCCATTCCTCCATACAGAATAGCTTAAACTCTGGGATGTTGTTGGGTTTTCTCACATTAACTGATCACTCCAGGTCCTTCCACTACGGTCATAACTTTGAATTGTCTATTCCAAAATATAAGTATATTTTTCATTAATTAATCTTTGGTAGAACAACTTGTGTACTTGGGACGTTGTCTTTCTGCATGACCACCTTCTCTTGGGATTCTGTTCATGGACAAATATCTTGACATTTTCCTTTAGAGTTATTTGATATAATTAATAATTCGTTATTCTTGAATTGGGAACATGGTCTGAAATGGATCATGAGACTCTTTTTATATTAACAGAGAAATGAATGCATCTAATCGAGGTTAATATAATTCACAGATAATATTAGAAATATATGATTAGTTTTCTGAAAATAAAATGGTTATCAATTGGAGAACATCAGGATTAGCAGTAATGTTTCTCTACACTATATTTGTTTAATGCTGCGTGTTTGTGTGCATGTGAATACATGGGTGTGCTCCTATTTGCTTAACATTAAGGGACAAGTTTATAGCTGTAAAGTTAAAGTATAGCAAAGTCACAATTCAGCCTTTACCACATGGCAGGAAGGAAGACATGGCAGGCAGTAAGTTTAGACAACTGTAGAATCTATTTGAAAAATGCTTTATGTTGAATTGAGACCGTTTCATTATTGAATCCATACTGCTGTAGACATATGAATTATCATTTGATGCTGGGTTGGGGGGTCTTCACAGAAGCCAATTCAGAGGAAATTATATTTATAGATTATTATTAACACTAATTTTATTTACTAACTTATTACAATTACATGCACATTAATGGGGATTGTGGCAGAGAGGCAAGTGGTTTCACCAGAGAATCTTGTTTGTCAACGTTTCAGTGTATTTTAGATGTTTATATTTGGTGAGTGAATATGAGTTTGAAGTTAGAAATTGAAGGTGTAATGGTGAATGTTGTCAGTGGCTATGCACCACAAGTTGGCTGTGAGTTAGAGGGGAAAGAAAGATTCTGAAGGGAGCTAGATGAAGTAGTAGAGAGCATTCCCAGAGAGGAGAGAGTGGTGATTTCAATGGGCATGTTGGTGAAGGAAACAAAGGAGATGAGGAAGTGATGGGACGGTTTGGTGTTAAGCATAGGAATCTAGAAGGACAGATGGTGGTGAATTTTGCAAAGAGGATGGAAATGGCTGTGGTAAACACATATTTCCA
>JAOUQV010314124.1:0-13072 GCA_028565295.1 Aspidoras spilotus
ACGTGCACCAACAATTTGTCCTCTTTTGAA
Source organism: Aspidoras spilotus (assembly GCA_028565295.1). NCBI lineage: Eukaryota > Metazoa > Chordata > Actinopteri > Siluriformes > Callichthyidae > Aspidoras > Aspidoras spilotus. The sequence continues at coordinate 31 of JAOUQV010314124.1, forward strand.
CTCGGTTATGTCACCCATAATGTTGTGTGCATTGCAATATTTTGAGCAAAACTCTGCTCTTACCCTGCTAATTGAACCTTCACACTCTGCTTTTATTGGTGCAATGTGCAATTAATGAACATTGGCCACCAGGCTTGTCCAATTTAGGCATGAATCCTCCCACACTAAAATGACAGGTGTTTCACTTTCATTGTCTAAGCCCTGCATGTGGTTCTCCCTCATGTCAAAAAAGTCAACCTGGCTGCCGAATTCTTGGTTCTTAGCACTTCTGGTTGTTAGATTACTCTTCTTCAATATTTCAACGTATGTCATTCTCCGGCTACTATATAGATTAAATCTAGCCTGTTTAATTACTCCTACCACCTTGTGCCTTGATCTCATCTCGATCCTCACTGCTAATACCACTTTGGCAATTTTTGAGTACGCCAATTTTTGAGCTCTATCTTTGGTTCATGCTAATCTTGCTGTTAAGTTTGATTCCTACCTTATTCATCATTTCGCTTAGTAGCAGAGATTTTTCTCAGGGATTGTGGTAGTGAGTCCATTACTGCTGGTTAGAATAGCTGTAATTCTATTATTTTGGGTGATGAGAGTGTCACATTGCATTCAGCCTGTCCTTCCAGTGCTGTACCTGTTTACACAGCCACTGCTCAAAGTGATCCTAAATCTTTAACCCTAATCATGTAATCGTGCTCCTTTTCTAGTTTTTGTGGGAAACCTTGCTCTCAATTCAGACCAGACCAAGTTTCTATAGAGGTTGAATATTTGCCCATCATAGTCTTTGGATTCCAGAGCCATTGTCAGGCCACAATACCCCAGAACCTCTTATATTCCTGCTTTGGGCATTGCCTGAGTCAGGAGTCTTTGTATCTACTTTTTTGTCTTTTCTTTTTGTCTTTGTCTTCTGTGTACCATCTAACCATTTTATCCAGTTCCTCTTCTGCCAAAGTTCAGTTGATCAATTTAACTGAGGTCATAGTGACTAATTTTACACCTGTAAATGTTTTAACCATTGTAACCACGGGTTAGCGCTAACAACTGTGTGGCCTGCAATTTTAAACTGAGGATCAAAAATTCACCACAGTATAAACTCCAATCCAATTCAACACGATATACTACCTCTTGTGTAGAATCTGCTCAAGACAGACTTATTATTATTCTTATAATTCTTACATTAGCCTTTAGAACTTTTCTCAAACACTTTCCAATCCACACATCTTAATCTTTAATTCAGTGGAAGAAACTTGTAAAAATCTTGCTTAGTGTCAGAGAAAGTATGAAAATACAGGTGCATCTCAATAAATTAGAATAAATGAACTATTTCAAGTGTTTATTTATGATATAATGATGATTATTATTTATGATGGTTGATGATTATTGCTTACAGCCAATGAAAACCCAAAAGCATTATCTCAGAAAATTAGAATATTATATAAGACCATTTTCAATGCAGATATTTTGGCCTACTGAAAAGTATGTACAGCAAATTAACTCAGTACTTGGTCGGGGCTCTTTTTGCACTAATTACTGCATCAATGTGGTGTAGAATGGAGGCGATCAGCCTGTGGCCCTGCTTAGGTGTTATGGAAGCACAGGTTGCTTCAATAGCAGCCTTCAGCTCGTCTGCATTGTTGGGTCTGGTTTTGGCAATGTGGACAAGTGCAAATTTCCATCTCCAAAAAGCTTGTTGGAAGAGGAAGGCATAAAAAGGTCTAAACTTTCCTGGCAGACGGCTGCGCTGACTTTGGCCTTGATATAACACAGTGGCCCCACACCAGTAGATGACATAGCTCCCATACTATCACTGATTGTGGAAACTTCACACTAGACCTCAAGCAGCTTGGGTTGTGTGCCTTTCTAGTCTTCCTTCAGGCTCTCAGACAATGAATTTCAAATGAAAAGCTAGATTTACTTTAATCCGAAAACAACACATTGGACCACTGAACAACAGTCCAGTTCTTTTTCTCCTTGGCCCAGGTAAGACGCTTTTGTCATTGTCTCTTGGTCATGAGATTTTTCTTGACTCTCCTTTCAATTCTACGGTTATCAGATTTGTTTGTGGATCTTTTTTCTAGAATTTGTTTTCTAAATTCTAAATTTTCCATTAATATACTTGGATATAGCACTCTGTGAACAGCCAGATTCTTTAGCAATGGCCTTTTGTGGCGTACCCTCCTTGTGGAATGTGTCAATAACTGCCAATGTCTTCCCCATGATTGTGTAGCCTACGTAACGAGACCAAGGGACCATTTTAAACACTTAGAAACTCTTTGCAGATGTTTTGCGTAAAATATTCAGTTTTTCTAAGAATTTATAAAGATAATAAAAATAGTTTCTTTGGCTGTAAGATATAATCATCAACAGTACCAGAAATAAACACTTCAAATAGATCACTATGTTTGTAATGAATCTATATAATGTATGCATTACACTGTTTGTATTGAATTACTGAAATAAATCAACTTTTTGATGATATTCTAATTTATTGAGATGCGCCTATATATATATAATACGCTAGCTATGCATGTTCATATTCCAAATAATCCTACTGTGCACTACTGTAGCAACTAAATTAGGATCAGATCGTAACTTTTGACATAATGGGCAAGACTCTCGTTAGTGTTTTTCGACCAGATACATCTCTTCTTAATGCTTCTGCTATATCAGATAACCAAAATGAAGTTTCATTGGGAAGATTTTTATCTGACACCCTGTTTTATAAATGATTTCTGCCATCTAAATATTAATCTTAGCACAAAGTTTAACATGGCTGTCGGTTAACCGTGGTTCTGGAATCAATCCTTATAATTAGTAATCTCCTGGCCTTCTAAGTTAAGGGGAATTCTCTCAATAAGTCCATAAAACAATTATTTAACACTTCTTTTTTAATACCGTCAACATTCAATGTTTCTGGAATGTAATAGTATTCTATTTTCTTTCTGCTAATCAACTGGAGTATATACTGTTCACCATTCAAATAGTTATTTTGATTTGTACACCCATACATTGTACATTTAAAGCTGTAACTCTATTCTTTTCTCGAGGCTTATAGCTTTTTGCATGTTCAGTGTACTATGAGAAAAGATTTAATCACTGTTTCTTCAAAAATAAATTATTTTCTCTGTCCTTCTTGAGGCTTATGAAAAAATATTTTGTGTCCTCTTTGACAAACACTTATGTAATTCTATCAGGGTATTGAAGAAGGATCATTAGCTAATCCTGTTCTATGTAATACTCACTTTTAACAGTATCCTGTCCATTTCTGAGACTCATGAAACGTTCCCCTTTGCTGGAGGCTCATGATTATACTTCCTGTCCTTAAAAAAAATCTAATTTGCTTTTTATAGTATTAGAACCTTTCCTCTTCAGGGACTCATAATATTTTTATTTATTTATTTTAGCAAGGTCCCTTTAGAAGAAATGCTCATTAACTAAAAGCTTCTATACATTTATGTCATTCATGACTTATACAGTATTCAATTTTAATTCTCTGGCAGCAATTATAATTCAATGATACAATGGAGGAGAGTACCTAATCTTGATTTTTCTGAAATCATTGCACTATTCACTAATATAATGCTCGCTAGCATTAAACAACATTCTACCCACACGTATCATATAAAGTGTATTTACCTAAACTATGAGTTATCATGCACTTCAGCTATAATAATTAATTACAGAATTTTTAACTACAGAACGTTACCTTAACTAAGGAACATCTGTTCTGTCGACCCTTATTTATAAAATGTTCTTACTGTAGGGTCTTGCATATGGACACGTAGGACATGATAAGTCTTACTTCTTCTTCTTCTTATTTCAGTATTTCTCTTTATCAGAGGTCACGACAGCGAGTCAATTTTTTCCACCTCACTCTGTCCTTTGCATCTTTTGCTTTCACACACCTCTTTTGATTTGATGATTGTAGCTGACAACTAATAAAAAAACGCAAATTCAGTATCTCAGAAAATTCGTTCACGAAAAATTAGTTGCAACAATAACTGTTCACAGACTTCAGCATTGTGCTCGCGAGGTGATGTTTTTACGCACGAAATGTTAAAATGAGCGCATATTTTTAAACTCGTGTTTTTGCATCATCTAGTGTCCTTCTGCGTGCTAGAGTTTTTGATTCTAATTTGACGTCTTATAAACAAGCCAATTGAACTTCAAAATGCTCAGAACTGAACGGTTCAAGCAGCAGTTCCAAGTGGAGGTTTCCAACAGACTTAAAGAGTTTAAGAGACTTGATTCTTCCACTAAGCCTTAATATAATGCAGGTAAATTCAGACCTGTTTTCCAGAGAGTAAACTTTAGCCATCAAGTCAAATATGGCAACAAACCCATTGAACCAAAAAAGGTGTGTCAAAGGTAGAGAAACTACTGTGAGGAACTAACACTGAAGGAACAGATCAAGCAAGCCATGTAGAATTAGACATAAGAAAGATATCTGGTCCAGGCGACATAGGAACTGCGCCGCTCTGCAGGAGAAATTACCTGAATAAGATTCATAAATTCTGCCTGGAATTGTGGGAAACTGGAATCTGGCCAGACAAATAGTCAGTTTTCATTCCACTGCTTAAAAAAATTATTTTCTAATGCAGCCACTAAAGGACCAGTATATTTATCTTATCAATTTCACAAAGGCATTCGACATGGTACCACATGGCCAACTGTGGATCAAAATTATTGAGATTGGGTGTCCCTCACAACTGGTCCAACTGCTCTTTACAATCAACAATCAGCAGCCGTCAGCACATCCAGTCAAAAGCTGCAACGGAATATAATGCTCATCAATGCAGTTAAAGTGAAAGTAATGACCAACACTGAGGACATACTGAAGAGTATGGTGAAAGGCAGAGATTTGGAGCAAGTGGTCTCTTTCACATATTTGGGATGTAGAATAAAAATTCTGCGGATTCTGCTTGTAAAGTAAAGTCAGGAATGGCAATGGGCATGGTGGTGATGATCAAATTTAAAAAAATTTTGGAAAAACAAATCAATTAGCACCATCAGCAGACTGCGCCTGATAAAAGACTTGGTCTGGCCAGTAGACACATATGAATGTGAATCCTGGTCACTGAATAAAGACGTGTTGAGGCTTTAAAAAACAAGTGTCTTCGGAGATTGATGATGACGACCACTGGACAAGTCTAAGAGATGTCCAGACAATTCAGTTCATCAATTCAGAATAATTTATATAATAATAATAATTTTTTACAGTGAAACATTTCTGCAAAACAGCTTTACAAGAATCAAATACAGGATATAATCATAAATTGTATATGCCATTTTTATAGAACACAGCAGAAGTTACAGAACCATATAAAATTCCACAAACAATGTTACTATGCTCATGAGATGAAGCTTCCACATGACAGAATTGAATAAAGTTTGATAACATAGAGGAAATCAGAAGACGTGGACGTCTGAGAATAACCTGGATGCAACATCACAACCTAGACTGGCTTATCAAGAGCCAGTCTGCCACAAGCAACACGAGACAGAGGGATTTGGAGAAAGCTGTGAAATCAACATTCTAGAAAAGATGACAGCATTTGACATGCTGATCAATATGCATTCATGTTTATATGCAGATATCAGAATTATGTTTAATACTTTACTTCACGTTCCGTATACTGTAAAGATTTATAAAGGTGTATCATATGCCTATGACGGTAAATAAATTAAACTGGTAAGATTTATGTTTTCTTATTTGTTTATCTCCAGGTTAATAATCTAGACCCAGAGCTGAAGACTCTATTTGACACATGTGGTATTTCTGAAGCCCAGCTAACAGACCGAGAGACATCGAAGGTTATCTATGATTTTATTGAGAAACAAGGAGGAGTGGAGGCAGTGAAGAGTGAATTACGAAGACAAGGTAAGTTTGTGTGTCTGTGTTAGAAGCACATGCATATAAGATAGAGGCACTATGTATTTTACAAAACGCCTAGCAGGTGGCATATGAGCAGAAGGCAACATTTACCAGTGATGTGTCAACAGAGCTACTTTTAGCAACAGTGGACTTTGAAAGCAGTTCCTGTGCCATGGTATAATAGATATATTAAGAGGAGAGGAAACAACAAAAACAGCGAACCGCTAACTGGAGTCACCGATGCAGTTGGCAACTTGTTATGGAATATTTGTCCATCCAGTTAATGTCTTTTCTTTGCAGCACAGAAGGCAGAGCCATTCAGAAGTCCCACTGAAATCTACTGAGGCTGTGTTCCAATAGGGTTTCATAGAATGCATCATCATGGGAACATATATAAAAAGTTATATACGACCTAAAAGAAATTATTGCTGTTTCAGGCTGAACCTGCCATGACATTGAACATGGTTGCGTAGTAATGTAAATGCAGAGCTTCTTAAAGCAGTCTGTTCTAGTATGGATTATGTTTGCCACCTTGTAGATACAGTGTCCTGATGTCTGCTTGCTGTTATAAATAAAAAAGTTAGACTCGCATATTATTGGTAAGGCGTTTGTATTGTAGCAAGAATGCAGTGTACAGAACTGTTGTTCACCTTCATGTTTTTAATTTTATGCTGCGCAATGACTTTGCATCAGTTCTTCTCTTGCCTTTTCAGCAAGTTTAACAATAAAGTGTAACCATATTAAAATAAAGCTACAATTTAACATGATCATAAAATGATTTATGATGATGCGATCATAAATCGGATCACTTCGGATAAAGGATAATGTAATTTTTACACTGTATTATTGAAGAATTGTTTATTAAAATGTTTTGCATTTCTTCTGTCAGCACCTCCACCGCCCCCTCCACCTTTTCGAGGTGGTCCTCCCCAAGCTCCTGTGCAAAGCTTAGGTGCTCCTCCTCCTCCCCCATCTCGAGGGCGGCGAGCTCCGCCTCTCCCACAACCTTTCAGAGCTCCTACTTCTGATCCTCCTCCTCCTCCCCCTCCTCCTCCTTCCAGACCAGGCATGGGAGTTGCACCTCCTCCTCCAGCAAGAGGACCCCTGCCAGCTCCATCTGTGTCTGCTTTCATGGCTCCACATTCACAATCTCTCCCATCATCTACAGAAGGGGCACCTCCTCCACCTCTACCCCCAGGACCACCTCCAATCAATTCTTATATTCCAGGTTCGAGTTCAGAGGGAAGATCTTCACTCCTGGAGCAGATCAGAGAAGGGACAGTGCTGAAGAAAGCTGAACAAGGGAACAAAGAGATTATGAAAAGTGGTGGGCGGGGCGCTCTTTTAGACCAGATTCGACATGGCATCCAGCTCAAAACAGTGAGTTTGTCTGTCATGTGGCTTCATTAACACATAACACATAAACAATAACAGTTCCTCGTAGGTTGCATCATTTATTTCAAAAAGGAACATTCAGCATGACCAATAGAATACAGTATATCACATACATGTATTACCATATATCAGTGAAATGACATAGTGCAGCATTCATCCTGCTTTAACTTAGGCGTTTATTTCATCAGTCTACACATAATAAAGGGGTGCCACGTTTTATTTTTCACTACACCGAAAATGTACAGAGGGCTGTGCCAGGTTCAGGTATATTATACAAATATGCGTGATATGCTTTTTCAGCTTATTCTCAAAAATGCACCCAGGAATTGCTTTTTAAAAGGGAAAACAAGGGAAAAGATTACAAAATAATATATATATATAAAAATAAACAATATTTAAAACAATATATTAATATATCAGCTAATATTCTGTAAATTTAATTTACAGAATTTATTAGATACTGAAATAAGCATTTTTCTACTATTCAAAAAAGGTCCTTAACTCTTGTTGTGCTCTTTAGATTCCTAAGATGATCATCAGATCTTTTCCCTTTATGTCTGAAACTTCTTGGCATTCACTTGTTATATTTCTATATATCTAAGTGAACATGTAATAGTTGTGGGGAGACAGCATAAAAAAATGTTTACCAAATGTTTACTGGCATGGTGGCTCAGTGTATTGTGCTATGGGCTCACAGCAAGAGGAGCCGGGTTGGATTCCCGGGTGGGCGACCTGGGTATTTCTGTGGGGAGTTTGCATGTTCTCCCCGTGTTTGCGTGGGTTTTCTCCGGGTGCTCCGGTTTCCTTCCACAGTCCAAAGACATGCACGCTAGGTAAATTGGAAATGCTAAATTGTCACTAACTTGTGTATTGATATGTGACTTTGTGTATGATATGAGACTTGTGTATGAGTATGACCGTGTTCCTGTCATTAGAATAGACACTGGTGCTGAGGATAACGTTAAACAATAAATGAAACAAAACAAAAAAAAAACAAATGACCAATTTCTGAACATTACTTGGAAGACTGTTCCAAAACCTACAAGCAGCTTGCACATTTTTATTCAAGTAGTCGAGGTCGATCATAAAAATAAATAGCTCAAATAGATATTGTGGAGTGAAATCATTTAGAGCTTTATACCTCAATAGTAGTAGTTTATATTTTTTTAAGTTAAAATAAATTAACTTAAGTTAAATAAATTACCTTTTTGATGATATTCTTATTTATTGAGATGCACATGTAGTTATATAACATTTTGCTAAGTGAAGAGTTGATTATGAGTTGATAAATGATAGAATTAGATTATGAATTCTTTTTTGTAAGGGATCTACTACACAGGTTGATGACTTTGAAGATGATTGTTTTTTTAATTTATAATCAGAATAATTTACATCAACCATATTAGTTCGTTTTATATTAATAGCACACATTTCTTTTGTCTGTTACTGTGTTTTCAAAGATCTTTACTAATTTCAGTGATCACTAGATGTAATGATGATGCACAAGGCCCTTTTTACTAGTTATTGTAGCTACAGTATTCAATAGGAATCTGGGATTACAGTATTTTATTTTCTTCAAATAAATTACTGATATATACTAATACTACTATATATATTTCGCAGCATTAAGTGCTTTAATATAGTGCAAGTGACTTTCCTTTCATGCTTTTTGAAGCACTGCTATTTTAGTTTTATGCCAATCATGTTTTAATTTTTGAGTGTTTTGTTTTAGTATGCATATATAATTCTTATGCTAAAGATATTTTCTCTCTCTAATTAATTTTATTTTGAAAGGAGCTACTTTATCTAGATTGTTGGAGAATTTTTAATTCGATTGACTGATCAAGTTCTGTAGGGTCATACAGTGAGCCAAAATCAGGAATTTGTCTTTCAAATTTCTATGCAGTATCTGAAGTAAACGTGCACCTGAATATTTAACATGACAGACCGAGTATATTAAATGTGATAAAATAACGGTCTGTTATAATATATAATATATTACCTCAATAATATAACTGAAATAGACTGAATACATTTTTAAAATTTACTGAATAGAGTTATCCTACTCGTGTTATATATATTTACAGTGGGCCAAAAAGTATTGGGTTAGCCACTGATTGTGATAGTTCTACTACTTGGAAAGATGTAAGAGGTAGACAAAATGAAAATAATGTTGAAAATAACGTTAACTGTATAAAAGACACCTGTCCACAGCCTCAAATGGTCAGACTCCAAACTCAGTCATGGCCAATATCAAAGAACTGTCGAAAGACACCAGAAAGAAAATTGCGGGCCTGCACCAGGCTGAGAAGAGTGAATTTACAATAGGAAAGCAGGTTGGTGTGAATACATCAACTGTGTAATACAAGATACAAGATTGATAATCTCCTTCAATCTGGGGCCCCATGCAATATCTCATGCAGTGGGATCAGAATGATCAAAAAATCAGAGGGACCTGATAAATTACTTGCAGATAACTATGTAGAATGAAAAAGGCTAGCATCAGTAACACATTATGCAGAGAGGGACTCAAATCTTACATTGCTAGGTGTCCCCCCCTGTTTAAGCCAGTGCATGTCCAGGCCCCTCTGAAGTTTGCCAAGGAGCATATTGATGATTCAGGTGAATTTGAACTCTGTCATTGCCAACAATGTTTATGTTATAAAGTATTAAATTGAAATTTGGTTATGAACAATTACTTATTTCCACATAAATTTACAAATAAATTCATTAAAAATCCTATTATGTAATTTCCTTGTTTCGTTTTTTTTTTCATTTTGTCTCTCATAGTTGAAGTGTAACCTACAATGAAAATTTAGACCTCTCTCATCTTTCTAAGAAGGAGAACTAGCACAATCAGTGGCTGACTAAATACTTTTTGACCCCATATATGCAGTACCAGTCTTTGCAATTTCTCTTGATGATATACTTTTAAAGTTTTTCGGATTCTGACCTTCATTTCTTTATTTTGTTGAGTAGTTCTTGCCATAATATGGATTAGAACCTTTCTCAAATAGTGCTATTCACTGTATACCAACTCTACCTCTTTACACCACAACTCATGGTCTCAAACACATTAAAAGGGTAGGAAATTCAAGAAATTATCACTTGACAAGGCACAGCTGTTAACTTAAAACCATTTCAGGTGACTACCTCATGAAGATGATTGAGAGAATGCCAAGGGTGTGCACAGCTGTAATCAAAGCAAAAGGTGCCTATTTTAAAGAATCACAATGTTCCCTCACTTATCACGGGTGTTACGTTACAGGACCTGCCGTGAAATGTGAAAATCCATAATGTAGGGGTACCATATGTTTTTTGATATTTATACCTTATTTTAAGTCTTTATAAACCCTTCCTTTGTATACGCAACAATCAGATGCCGATGTGAAGTGAAAGGGAAGAGATGGTGACAGCCTGCAACGGTTACTGAGACAATCAGCGACTGTGATGCAGAGATGCATGCTTTTTAATATTCTTTTAATAAGTTAGAATTAATATATTAAATATATTTTTATACATTCTATGATTTATTTAAAAATGCGTAAGACATGAAACGCCAAGTAACGAGGGAACACTGTACAGTATATATAAATATTTAAAATGATAGTGCTATCTTGTGGAATATCAGAGGTATTTCATATGCCTTCATGGTATTGTGTTGGTTGGCCACACAGATGTGGGGGAGGGATAAGCTGACTGAGCATCCCAGTCTCTTGTCAGTGGTATACAATTGAAATGAAATTAAAACATTAGTATTCAGAGTTGTATTAGATTGGTCTGTACCAAGCGTGTCTCAGACCATATCATTTGGCACCTATGTACAATTCCTTTATTATTTAAATGTTAGGGGCTTTAATTTTAAATATCAGCCTTTTTCTGATAATACAATTCTGTCCTTTTCAAACTGACAGAAACTATTCCATAATTCCAGCTGTTAAACAAAAGTGATGTCTCACAGGTAGATGGCTCAGACCCCACTCCAGTGACTCCAGCCCCTGCAGGAGGAATTGTAGGAGCTCTGATGGAGGTGATGCAGATGAGGAGCAGAGCTATCCACTCTTCAGGTGTGTGACATTCACAAAATCTCCTCCAGCACTAGCATCCCTAATACACCACTTTTTTAATGTAGTGAACCTCTGATTTTTTGTGACACATATGCACCGGTATGTGAAAGTTTTGAACCATTTAGAATATTCTGTAAACTTTGAAATCACTGGATTAGGCAGGTGGCTGAAGGATCGGATGGCTAGCAGGTGGTGGATGATCAGGATCTAGGGATTTCATTACCATTACCAACATTAACAATTAACAATAATAACATCAGATAAACATGACTTAAATAGAACTTTAGTATGAAATAATTTTTTTATCTATAGAAATGAATCATCAAGCGAGCAGCACACAGCAGAATCATAAATACATTACTACTTAGTGATAACCAGTTGGCTATTTTATTCAATTACAGCACAGACCAGCATGGCTTATCATTAGCAAAATCATAATATGCCATGTGTATGTTCTGGAGACTGTTATACTTGACAACCACCACTGGCATCCAGTTGATGGCCATCTACATCAGCACCACAGCAGCAAATGCCAATGTCCACCAGCAAGCATATTGGTCTGTGTTTTTTTAGCAACAGGGAGTTTGAGAATTTATGAAAAAATGATAAAATACATTTTCACTAAAACCCCTGCAATTATCACAACTGACAAGAGGTTGAACACCGTGCACTTCACCTTCTTCAGCTGGGTTTTGATGATGTAGATGAGAAGAAAAGGTTGCTTCGGCCTGTCCTGGTAAAGAGTTTAGGCAGGTCACATAATATCTTTTAAAACTTTGCCTGCAGTGATTAAATATTGAAAGAAAATATGTTAGACTCTGGTCTAAGCACAGCTAATTTCCACCACCACTCACATGCTACATACACATTTCTTCCTGTGAACATGGATTACTTACTTTTTCCCATTTACATTCTCATGTCTTTGTTTCCTTTTTGTTCGTATTTGGGAATCAGATTTTTCTTTAAACAGTGACATTATCCATCCTTCCGACTCTCAGTAGCAGGGTGCTTACAAATGCTCTGTTCACACACTAAGTGCGGACTGAACCATTTCATGCAATCAGAGGGAGAGTATCAAATCATATACTCTGAATTTTAATGTTTTTGAAAAGGAGAATAACAATGTTTTAACAAACCTATAATAAATGTTTATGGTAAAAAAGAAGTATCAATACTTTATTAAGGACCTTAGAAAGATACTTTCTTTTCCCCCATACAGCACCCTTTTTTGCTTAATACATCAAATTTGTCTCTCATATATTATTTTGATCTGTCCACTGCACAGCAGAAGAACAACATGTACAAGTTATGGGTAAACGGATAACTTGAGTAAATTTAATTGTGGACTTTTAGAACCCGGGGGTTCGGTGCCAGTGTTTCAGCAATAGCTGCGGTTGTAGGCATACATTTGATTTGTCCTTGAAATGAAAAATGAGAAAGCAAATCAAACAAATGAGACAAAGGGTTTTTGTGCAATTTTTGGACTTCCATATTTTGAGTTCTACGTTAAACATTACATTTACAACGTAAAAATTATTTAAATGATGTTTGATTTCAGCAATGATTGCCATATATTTTAACCCCCTTTTGGCTATTCTATTGACAGAAACACGATCATACTCAAGTCTCAGGTAGTTTTACTGTCATTTCAGCCATATACAGTGTTACAGTACACAGTGAAACGAAACAACGTTCCTCCAGACCAAGG
>JAOUQV010314139.1:0-13068 GCA_028565295.1 Aspidoras spilotus
TGACCACCAGGCTTGTCCAATTTAGCCATGAAACCTCCCACACTAAAATAACAGGTGTTTCAGTTTCATTGTCTAACACCTGTAGATGTGCAGCCAACAAATTTGCCAACAAACGGCGTGATGCTATCATTACAATATCGTCCAAAATCTCTGAGGAATGTTTCCAACACCTGGTTGAAAATATGGCATAAATAATTAAGGCAGTTCTGAAAGCAAAAGGTGGTCCAACCTATTACTAGCAGGGTGTACCCAATAAAGTGGCCGGCGAGTGTTTATTTATATCCGTTTTGATGCACTGTGTGACTAGCTTGTCAGAAACTTCTCTCTTGTGGTCAATATGATACCAAGAGAAAGGGAAGGATATAATGAAAACATGTGGGTTAAAAACAGCTATTCCAGAGTTGAGCTCAGTACTTAACTAATCAGACCTTATCATTCGGAATGAAGCTTTGAGTAATATATTATATTTCTACAAAAAACACACAACTTGAAAGTCTGCCAGTTGGTCATTTTAATGCATTATGTGTAATACTTTGTAAAAAAAAAATAACCTGTGAATATTGGCGACATTGATCATTATATATTGATTATAACTTGCCATGCGGTACTTAGGGAATAAGAACCACACATTTTAGAATATATTAATCTACCATCTCCACTTAACTTGTGTAACTGATGCTATAGCATAAGTAACCATGCTCTGCAAAGGAGAACTAACCACTGAAACCACTGAAAGACATGTCACATCTCTTCCACCAGCACAGGAAGTGCAGCTTCTCTAAGTGGAATATTAATAGTGTGTTACCAAGGCCACAGAAAAAACCCAAAAGGAGCCACCTTGCAGTTTTAAGAAGGCAGGATTTCTTGTTCAATCACTGGTTTTGTGTTTAAAAGTCCCAGCATTGTAAATAAGAAACATTCGGTTGTTTGCTTTAACAAAGACATACATTTTATATTTATTAAATATATAAAAACTCCCTTAAATAGTAAGCGGAAGAAACCTTGGGAACTCCGATGGGAAACCTTCATAATGACATAAGACACATTAATAAGTAATGCTTTTTTAACTGTGCTACATGGTAAAAAACTACCTACCTACCTACCTACCGGTTTAATTATCTACCAGTTACCTACCAAATTACCCGCCTTTCTACTAATCAACCTAAAAATCTACATACAGTAACTTCCCACCTTTCTAAGTTTAAAACCTACCTGACTTCTGACCTACATACAGTACATACCCTTGTTCTATCTACCCACTTACCTGTCTACCAATGTGGATATTTAACCTACTATTTACGTATTTTACTAACTCCTTGTCTAATATCTACCTACATTTCTCCCTACCCAAGACTTTACATGTATGTTTGTGTACGTGTGTGAGAGTGTGACAGGTGACAGATGGCTTTGAGTGAGCATGTTTTTGAAAGCGCCAATCATCTGCTCTATTCAAATACCAGAAACATATGATGAGTTAAAATGCCTGTTAAAATCTAATGGTGTAATGCCTATAATTGTTTTCACAGAACTTCCCAGCTTAGATTTAGTCCCCTTTTATTCTATTATAATAAGCTCAATGGCTCTTCACTAGATGTTGGAATGTTGATGGGGGGAATTTTGCATGAGGTAAGGAACAGACAGATGTTGGGTGAATACGCTTGGCATACGGTCAGCTTTTCCATGTCATCCCAAAGGTGTTCAGTGAGCTTGAAATCAGAGTTCTGACCGCAGGCCACTTACATATGACTTTATGGACCTCACATTGTTATGCTGGAACATTTTTGGCCATTAAGTTTAATAGAACAGTATAATGATAAATCATGCAAGTAAACTAGATAACTGCATGCTTACAGCGTTGTGGCAACAGTTTAAAGAAGGCTTGAATATTTGGATGATGGTCAGGTCTCTATAAACCTTTATCCACATAGGGTATTTTCACTAATTCTTATAATAAATAAGCAATAGAAATAGAGCATTTTCCTGCCCTCATTGCCAAAGTTGCCTGGTGGGCACCAGCTGGCCAGCAACCCTGTGTGGAAGCAGAATATAATAAGCAGAATATAATGAATTCACAAATTAATGAATAAATAATAATAATAGGTTGCATGGTGGCATAGTGCGTAGTGCAGTCACCTCACAGCAAGAAGGACCAGCGTTCGATCAGTGCGTGGGACGACCTGGGGAATTTCTTTGTGGAACTTCCCTGTATTCTCAGGTTGCTCCCAAATTTCAAAAACATGCATGTTAGTTTAAATGAGGTGGCCCTTAGTATGTCAGTGTGTGTGGGCACCATCTGGCCTGTGACCCCGCGTGGATTAAGTGCAAGATAATAAATGATAACAATGAATGAATGAGTAATAATAACAACAACAATAATAATAATTACTTCTAAAATACTTAATAATAATAAATACATAAATAATAATAATATATATTAATAAATAATAATAAATAAGTACCTGTTATTGACAGAAAATGATTATAAAGATACTTCATTCTCTTTAAACATTTTGCAAAATGTCAAATGAACATTATCACGTATCAGCTAAGTCTGTGAGAGCTCTGTATTTGAGGAATAAAACTAGTGCATCTCTGATACAAATCAAACTGATCAGCTTGTCAGAACCATCTTTGTTGTCAGTATTATAACAAAACCAATGGACAGAGATGGGTAAAACAATAAAACTGAAAAAAAGTGCTAAAATTGGATTAGGAAACTGCTTTCAAATGTGATGTGCTCATCACTTAGACAGCCAACACTGATAACTTAAACAAACCTCATCATTCTGAATAAATCACAGGCAACAATGGTATAATCAATGCCTATGTCCATTTCTCTAGAACCAATCATTCGATATGTCCCACATCTGCCAATATAAGAAGTGAAAAGCCACATGTTTTCTAACAACATCTTAACTAGCAAAGAGACGGCCGTCTTTTATCCAGTGACATATGATAAACACATGACTACACCCTCGGTGCTGAGGCTTTGGTGCTTCCCCATTCACTTTTTAAACACTAACTCTACTACATCTCTGCTTTCATGGTACTCACCGTGGTTTTGATGACGGATGCAGTCTGAAAGAATAGAGGCGAAGCAAATCTGTTTTTCTGCCTCTTGGAAGCTGAAATAGGAATCCCTTTTGTATGGCAGTCTTAGGAAGACTGGAAAGGGACCCGGAATGGTCACCATAGTTGAAGCAGACTCCTCTTTTGAGCCTACCAAAGGGGGATTGAGAGATATATGTAGATTTTAACTAAAATAACATTGTCAAATCAAGAGCAATATATTTTTCCCCTCACTCTGTTGTTGTTCTTTCATCAATGTATTTCATTGTCTTATATTAACCTATTGAACATAATAGAATGGTTGGATATTATTGTATGTTTACTTAATCATATTTATTATAATTCATTATAATGAATAACCCATTTTTACAACACATAATGCATCTATTTTATATGAGGTGGCATGTTACATTGTATTTGGGAAAAGTGCCAAGGTCAATAAATACTATACAAAATAAAGAAGAAGATACTGTATCTCATGTAAAAACAACGCCAATAACCTATTTTGACTGTTTAAAGTTGCATGATTATAAACAAAGTACAAATCTGTCTTGCATCTAACTCACTGTTCAGATCAGGGAAAGCCTTGTCCACTAGAGCACAATATTTCTCCTCCGAGGTCAGCACAGTGCCCCCAGTTAGCTGGAGTATTTGACGTGCAGGAGTCCCTTTGACAAAAGTCTGCATATGACAAAACATGACAATGTGTTATGGATCAACATGTCTACTGAATGTTACTCAAAGAATTTTCCATGATGTGTGAAATACAATAATATTTTTTTTTCATCTTTCGGCTTTTTCCCTGTCACCAGGGGTCGCCACAGCGAGTTCCTCGCATTTGGATCTGGCACATGTTTTACGCCAGATGCCCTTCCTGACGCAACCCTCACCATTTCGGGCTTAGGACCAATTTAACTTCTCCAATTCACCTAGAATAACAATTTGGCATTTCCAATTTAGTTAACGTGCATGTCTTTGGCCTGTGGGAGAAAACCGGAGCACCCGGAGAAAACCCATGCGAACACGGGGAGAACATGCAAAATCCACACAGAAATTCCCAGGTCGACCCACCCGGGGATTGAACCCAGGTCCTCTTGCTGTGAGGCCACAGCACTATCCACTGCTTTATGAACAGCAGTACTTTAGCACATTCTATTGATTTACAGTAAAATGATGTGTAGTTATATACATGTGCGTCTCAATAAATTAGAATATCATCAAAAAGTTAATTTATTTCAGTAATTCAATATTAAAAATTGAAACACATGTATTATATAGATTTATTACAAACAACGTGATCTATTACTATTCTATTTATTTCTGTTAATGTTGATAAAAACTCAATGTATTATCTCAGAAAATTTGAATAAGTAACACAAAACATCGGCAAAGGCTACTAGGCATTTAAAATGCTACCTTAATTTGATTCAGTAGGTTACACAATCATGGAGAAGACATTGGCAGTCATTGACACATTCTACATGGAGGGTATGCCACAAAAGGTCATTGCTAAAGAAGCTGGCTGTTTACAGTGTGCTGTATCCAATAATATTACTGAAAAGGTTGAGTGGAAGATAAAAAGTGTGGTAGAAAAAGGTCTACAAGCAACCGGGATAACCCCAGCCTTGAAAGAATTGTCAAGGTGCAAACTGCTTCTGGAGTCAGTGCTTCAAGAGCCATCACACACAGACGTATCCAGAACAACTGTCGCATTCCTTGTATCAAGCCACTCATGACCAAGAGACAACACCAGAAGCGTCTTACCTGGGCCAAGGAGAAAAAGAACTGAACTGTTGCTCATTGTTCCAATGTGTTGTTTTCAGATGAAAGTAAATTTTGCATTTCATTTGGAAATCAAGGTTCCAGAGTCTGGAGGAAGAGTGGAGAGACACACAAGCTGCTTGAGGTCTAATTTGAGGTTTTCACAATCAGTTATTGTTTGGGAGCCAGGTCATCTACTGGTGTAAGTCCACTATGTTATAACAAGACCAACAAGCTTTGTTACCGACAAGCGTATTGGAGATGGAAATTTTATTTTCCAGCAGGACTTGACAACTGTCCACACTGACAAAAGTATCAAAAGTCTTTTAATAACCGCAGTATTACTGTGCATGATTGGCCAGCAAAAACACCAGACCTAAAACAGATAAAGAATCTTTGGGGTATTGTCAAGAGAAAGATGAGATACACAGGCTGATTGCCTCCATGCCACATTGATGCAGCAATTCATGCAAAAGTAGTCCAAAAGTGAAAGGTGAAAGTGATACATTTTGCCACTATGTTTGCACACAGCGGAATTGGTCCTCTGCATTTAACCCATCCGTGCAGTGAAACACACAAATACCCACACACACAGGTGAAGTGAGCACACGTGCCCGGAGCAGTGAGCAGCTAGCACAGCGCCCAGGGAGCAACTAGGGACTAGGTGCCTTGCTCAAGGGCACTTCAGCCATGACTTGACGGTACCTGGAATCAAATCAAGGACCTTCCGGTCGCAAGGCTGGTTCCTTAAACACAAGCCTACGACTGCCCCAAGTATTAAGAGCGTTTACTGTATACATTTTTCATTTCTGCATTAAAAATAAGTGTTCAGTTGGTCTTATATAATTATATTCTTATTTTCTGAGATAATGATTTTGGGTTTTCATTGTCAAGCCATAATATTCAACATTAACATAAATAAACACTTAAAACCTATTTTTAATAATATTTTAATTGATTAAGATGCACATGTAGTAATATAGTGGTTCTTCTGTATACATACTTATCCAGCTGTATTTGTTTTATTGGTTTATTGACATCAATATCCATATTGTCAACAGGAATAAGGTTATATTTACCTAGCGTGCATGTCTTTGGACCGTGGGAGGAAACGGAGCACCCGAAATAAACCCACGCGAACACAAGAAGAACATTCAAACTCAACACAGAACCTTATGGTGAGTCATAAAGTACCTCCTGGTTGTCATGAAGTTCCACACTGTAGTCTGCCCGCACCGTCACAAACCTCTCCTTCCATTTCTTACAGTCATCAAAGTGCAATACATTGTCCTTATACACAAAATCGGATGCCTGTGGTGGCTCCTACATAGACACACACACACACACACACACACACACACAGCTCAGCAGTTTAAAAAATGCTTTTACTGATGTTGATACAAGCGAATATACTGAAACAATTGTAGCCGGTTAAGTAAATACTGGGTTCATGATTTCATGCATTCTTATAATCTCATCAGTTTATTCAGCAATGGCTAAAATACACACTAAATGGTCAAAGGTTCATGGATATCTGACCATCACACCCATACTGTATATACGGGAATCCCCTAATTACATTAGCATTATAATTGCACTTCATTGGAACTAGATGGCTCAAACCGGTTCCAAGCTGAAAGTTTCCTGGTAAAAGAGTCATAATTACAAGCTGGATTCATCTAACTGATGTGCTGTGGGTAAAGTACCTTTTGTTTTAGGAGCTGTGTGTAAACCGTCTGCTGCTGCTCCACTTCATCCTGTATCTGTGAGACAAATGCCACACAGTATTGCCTCTTATAGTGAGGGCTGAAGTTATTCAGCTCAGCCTCAGTCCGTCCTACACAAAAACACACACACACACACACACTTTTAAATCACGGATTGTAAGAAATAGTATGTACGATGGTTCGGATACAAATCCAAATAATATATTATAATTAAGGGCAGCATGGTGGCGCCTTAGGTGGTGCAGTTGATAGTGCTGTGACCTTGCAGCAAGAAGATCTCCGGTTCAAGGCCCGGGTGAAGCAATATTTTTGAATTAGAACAACAACACAACCTGGAGAGGATTATTAGGAGCCAGAATGCTACAAACATCATGAGACAGAGGGCATTGTTGAAAGCTAACTCATAAATGAAGCTGTATGACATGACATGACACAGTGCCCAGTGGTGTGTAATCATCTCCTGCCAAAAACACCCAACTTAAGTGCTGTGGCAAGAAACATTTAGTGCAGTATTGTAACTGTAACTGCTATTAGCCTAAGTGTAAAGGGCTCATTTGGTAGAGTGCACTCCTATAAAGAGCTAGGTGAATAAGTACCCGGGGTTCAACTCCCCAGGGCTGCAAGAGCTGACAAGAAATCGGGATGCTCCATCAGCGTTTTCCTATTCTACAGAGCACATCTGTGCATCGCAAATGAGTTGACCTAATGGTTTATTTTTCATTATTGATATACACTCACTGGCCACTTTATTAGGTACACCTGTTCAATTGCTTGTATTGTAATGCTTGTTGCTTATAGGGTTTACAGAGAATGGGCCGAAAAAGAGAAAATATCCAGTGACTGGCAGTTGTTTGTACGGACAAAAATGCCTTGTTGAAGTAAAAGGACAGAGGAGAATGGGCAGACTGGTTCAAGATGATAGAAAAGCAACAGTAACCCAAATAGCCATGTGATAAAACCAAGGAATCAGTGTTAAAAGTATGCCAAGTAGAATTAAAGCAGTTCTGAAGGCAAAAGGGGATCCAACTATTTACTATCAAGTAGTACTTAATAAAGGGTCGGCTATAAGTACCTTGTAATTATTAATAACAAAAAATGTTTTATAAAACATACACTAGAAGTGTGAGAACAGGATACAATACAATACAGACAGACCGACAGAACAACAGACAGACAGACAGACCACTTTATTTATCCCAGTCGGAAAATACATTTTTACAGCAACATCCTCAAAAATAATACCAGAGAGCCACCCAGGACTGAAAAAGCCTTCCTGATCAGTTTCTTGAGCTTGGCTGTGTCTCCTCTCCTGATGCTGCCTCCCCAGCATACTGCAGCAGAGAACAGGGCACTTGCAACAAAACATTGGTAGAAGATCTTTAGCAACTTGCTGTTAAAGGACCTGAGCTTCCTCAGAAAGTAGAGTCTACTCATCCCCTTCTTGTACACAGCCTCTGTGTTGGCCTTCCAGTCCAGCTTGTTGTCCAGAAGGACACCTAAGTATTTGTAGGTGTTCACTAGCTCCACATCCTGACCCTTGATGTTGATGGGCCTGGTTCTTGTCATCCTCCTCCTCCTGAAGTCCACCACCATTTTCTTTCGTCTTGGCCACATTGAGAATCAGGTAATTCTCCTCACATCACATGAAAAATCCGTCCACCAGGTCTTTGTACTCTACATCCTCGTCATCCCTAATGCATTCAACCACCACAGAGTCATCAGAGAACTTCTGAAGGTGGCAGAGGTCAGACTTATACTGGAAGTCTGTGGTGTACAGGGTGAAGAGGAAAGGGTAAAGAACCGTTCCCTGTGGTGCTCCGTATTAATTTTATTGGGGTTTTTATTAATGTGTATTATTTTGTGAAATGAAATAAAATATAAAAGGATAAGCTTATCATTGTCACTGAGTTTGGATAAATGTGATGGTCTTCCATGCTTTTATGTGGCTTTAATTCCACATCATGAATTAATTTAATTGATTATATACTGTGGCTATGAAATAATACAGTACGAGTTTTCTAGAGCCATGTGCCTTAAAAATCCATCATATCCTCACTGTCTGCTTTCAATTTGTTTTTTACAGATGCTGAATGTTTAATGGGGAAAACAGATCTACATTCAGAGCCAACTCTATGATGCATTATGGAGAAATTTGGGCTGCAACTTAATGCTTCACTGCTCTGCCAAGATAATATGGCACAGTGATTTGGAGTCTGCCGTTCCTCCTTTTCTTTTCTTGAGTCCAACAGATCACACCATTTTGGATTTATCTCCTTATTGTCAGAGAAAACCAGCCTTAGAGAAAGAATAATGCATTCTCTTCTGTATAAGAATGATCAGTGTGATAAAAGGTTTTTCTGTGATATAATACATCAACATTTACTTTAATAGAGCCAAGTGCTCTCACGGTATTTTCATACATAAATAAGTAAGGTTAAAAAGATAACACACCTGAAACAGTCTTTATATAAGGATTAAAATAATTATGATCCCTCTTATCAAATCGGCCGGCTCTTCGTCTTGTGCTGATAAATGAATTAAGAGGCAGACGGATTATATAATGGTTTCCTGTGAGATTCCTTAGTGGCGGATTGTGGGTTTTTTTTTCTCTTCAAGCAACATACAGTAGCACAAACACAGCAGACACACAGACTTGTAATTGCCCTAAAGTGAGGGCAGAATAAACTGAGGACCATGTTTATCATTTTCACTAGGGGTAGCACATACTGAGTGTTTGATTGCAATGGAAAAACATATGGGCGAAATATATGGACATCTCTTAAAAGCATATACTGTATACTCTATATAAATATACTATACTATAACTATAGCTTATCCTAAAACCAGTCACGTACGACTATCTTGAATTAGCAACCTATCGGCCAATCAGAAAATAGAATTTCTCAGCTAATTGGAAATAAAATTTCCCGTTGCCAAGTGATGTCTGAAATAGGTTTCAGCTGCAAGGACGCATTCCATGAATGCACACTGGACATAGCCTATGCTCTGTATGCATGCACAACTTGTATTTGAGCTGGGGATCTCTTTCACACACACAAACACACACATAGGGACAGAATAACCACTACTTTTCAAGGAGCCTATTTGGGACTATATGTGTTTTAATTTATTTAATTTGTGATTTTTTTGTTTGTTTATTTAAAAAAATAGCTAAAACATATAGTAAAGTTTTTATATAGTCTAATATAGTAGAATTGTGTGTAAAGTGGACAGACACTGACCACTGATGTTCAAGAGGCCCATTTAAAGCAAAATGTGTCTATGCCGATGGGAGCATAACTTCTGTAATACCCCCACAAAACCATGCCCCATCGCACACTAAGTAAACTTGAAAACCTGAGAGACCTGCTGTTAATACAAACCAGATTCCAAAAAACTGTAAATAAAAATTCCATAATTTAGGAATCTCAAAAACTGATACTGTATTTACAATAGAACATAGACAACATATCATATGTCGAAAGTGAGACATTTTGAAATTTCATGCCAAACAATGGCTCATTTGAAATTTCGTGACAGCAACACATCTCAAAAAAGCTGGGACAGGCCAATAAGAGGCTGGAAAAACCAAAACAAGATTGCAACTCATTAGGTCAACTAGCAATAGGTCATTAACATGACTGGGTATAAAACAGAGAATATTGGAGTGGCAGTGGCTCTAAGAAGTAAGATGGGAAGAGGATTGCCCTATAACTCTGAGCCGACAAATAATGAAGCGATATCAGAAAGGAGTTCGACAGTTTAACATTGCAAAGAGTTTAAACATATAATCATCTACAGTGTATTATATTATGAACAATTCGAAGAATCTGGAAGAATCTCTGCGCATAATAGTCAAAAGCGGAAATCCATACTGGGTGCCCGTGATCTTCGAGCCTTTAGACGGCACTGCATTACATACAGGCATGCTTGTGTATGGGAAAATCACAAAATGGGCTCAGGAATATTTCCAGAGAACATTATCGGTGAACACAATTCATCGTGCTATCCGCCGTTGTCAGCTACAACTCATAGTTCAAAAAAGAAGCCGTATCTTAACAAGATCCATAAGCACAGACGTCTTTTCTGGGTCAAGGCTCATTTAAAATGGACAGTGGCAAAGAAGAAAACGGTCAGACAAATCAAAACTTGAAGTTCTTTATACAAATAAGGGACGCTGTGTGATTTGGACTAAAGAGCAGAAGGACAAACCAAGTTGTTATCAGTGCTTAGTTCATAAGCCTGCATCTCTGATGGTATGGGGTTTCATTAGTGCGTGTGGCATCAACATTATCAATGCTGAAAGGTATATCCAGGCTCTGTTCAGACGATCCAGACGATGTCACTTTCAGAGAAGACCTTGAATTTTCATTAGACAAGAATGTATCCCTTAACTTGAGCAATTTGTCTCCTTAGTCCCAGAAGTTAACAGTGTTGTAAAGAGAAAACGGGATGTCTCACAGTGGTAAACATGGCCTTGGCCCAACTTTTTTGAGATGTGTTGTCACGAAATTTAAAAATCACCGAATTTTTCTCGTTGAATCATACATTTGATATGTCATCTATGTTCTATTCTGAATAAAATATTGCATTTTGAAACGTCCACATCATTGCATTCGGTTTTTATTTACAACTTGTACTTTGTCCCAACTTTTTTAGAATCAGGTTTGTACTTCTTAATTAAAAACTGGGTTTAAAACTGCAAGATAACAAGCCAATCCCCTGTCCATTATCAAACTCTAATCAACTACAGTATTCATTACAACTCAATCTTCAGTGATCATGCTGACACAGTGATTTTTCGACCAGTTCGTCCATTACAACACAGACACACATCTACTCAGGAAGTGATTGTGCAGTAATGTGGTCTAGTGTGTTGTAATAGATAGAACCATGCATTTCCATAATGTCCCTTATTATTTAAGCCTTATTAACATGTGCTCCTCACTACTATACAATATTTATTTAGACTTCAAAGCTGCATTATTTCATCAACATACTAATCTAGAATGACAGTAGTTGATTTTTTACACTGGATGCCCTTCCTGATGCAACCCTCACCCTCATCATTCTATTTATTTACATACTTTTATTTATTCTTCTGTGAGCAGAATACTGTAGTGTATCCTGAGGGTATACTGCATACAGTATACCCAGATTTTTGCTAGGGTGTAAGGGTGCTAGCAACACCCTGACAGCAACTGGAGTTACATAGCAACCACCTAGCAGCATCCTAACAACCAACTGTGTTACCAAAGCAACCACCTAGCAACCAGCTGTGTTAACAACGTTGGCAGCTAGCAACAATCTAGCAAGCAACTGGATTACCATAGCAAACACCTAGCAATGCCCAAACAACCAACTGGGTTACCCGAGTAACCTAGCAACAAAAATGCCTAGCAACAACCTGCATTTAAATAATAACCACTGACTTTATTAGTGGGTGAGATGCACCGGCGCAACACACATCAGTTTCAAAAGGAAATGCACGTCTCTAGATTCATTCTGTATATTGTACATTACTGCACCGTAAACTTCCTTTCTTCAAATATCCCAGCCTTTGTTAGGAAGTCAGGGCGAGAGTGCAGGGTCATCAGTATTACCACTTATTACCCTTACCACTGTGCCAACAATGTCCTGTGCAATAGGCTCAAAATCAAAATACAGTATTAGCAAACATGAATAACCATCATAAAAATAAAAGAATATGTGGAGGTTTAGTGATTAAGACTCTGGGTTATAGATAAGAAAACCTTGGTTTGAAGCCTTTTCAGCACTACCAAACTGCCACTGTTGGGTCCTTGAGCTAGCCCCTTTAAACCTCCT
Organism: Aspidoras spilotus; assembly: GCA_028565295.1. NCBI lineage: Eukaryota > Metazoa > Chordata > Actinopteri > Siluriformes > Callichthyidae > Aspidoras > Aspidoras spilotus. The sequence goes on from JAOUQV010314139.1 coordinate 12,384, forward strand.
GGCTTTGGGGTGTTTTACCATGGCTGTCCCTTTGCTCCAAACCTTACATGAAGCTGAGATATGACGACAAAAACGTCATTGTGCAATACTGTGTATGTGACAAATAAAAGCTTCTTCTTCTAAACAGTACAAACAGAAACTATGAATATTTAAATCTTCAGTTCGTCAGGCTATAAATTTGCTACGGTTAGTCCTATAATTTTAATGCTTCCTGTAACATTTAGATGAACACATTCTGCAATCTTCTATAAGAGCACAAATACAGTAAATGACTAACCATTAACTTAACCATTAAAAATAAATAAATAAATAAATAAAAAACAAACATTGCATTTCAAGATGTACACCTACATGGACAATTATGATGACCACTGAGCAAGTATACAAGAACAGAAAAGGAGCTTCTGAATGGCACCCACATTACAGAATTAAAGAAAGTGTTATGACAGGCCGTAGAAGACCGAGAAAAACCTGGATGGACAAAATGCTGACATGGACTGTATTAAGACGTCCGAAGAGATGATGGTGTATAACATGATATGACAAGTTTGCTTTGACCATGTAAAGAGGTTAGACAATGAAACTAAAACACCTGTCATTTTAGTGTAGGAGGTTTCATGGCTAAATTGGACAAGCCTGGTGGCCAATCTTCATTAACTGCACATTGCACCAGTAAGAGCAGAGT